>LPNX011134402.1:99859-121927 GCA_001517045.1 Pseudotsuga menziesii
CTTTTTGCAAAAATCATCATTTTTATGGGTAGAGTTCTCGTTCATAGTATATAGTTCTCGTTTCATAGTATAAGTGGTTGCAAGTCTAAGAACCTCATAACAACAAGAATAAATCAATGAGAGTTAATGAGGTGCACTATTTCCTAGCCAACAGAAAAGGAAGAGAACCAAAAAATAATGGATTTAACATGTCATTTCGTCAAACTGTCCTTAACAGCATTAGCAGTAAAACAAAAATAAAGTCTACACATTTGAAAATGGAGATTCTCTAGAAAACCACTGCGGCTGAATTAAAAGCCTGTTGCTATTTTAAAATACAACATTGGCTTCTCATAAATTTGAAATAATTAGTTTGTCCACCTCTAAAGAGATTTAACCTGCTTAATATCATCAAACTTAAAGGAATAGCACAAAATCAAAGAAGAAACTAGCTTACCCAATGTTAAACTAAATATTCATCTAGGGATCTTTGGAATTTTGTGGTGAGGTTAATTTAAGCTGATGAACAAGAACAAAAGAGAGGAAATAGGCTACTAGAGAATGAGAATTTACCTACAAATATGACATCTCCTTTGATAGTATACTATCTTCTAGCAATATATGACACATAGATAAGGATAACAACCCTAATTATAATAGAGATTATTATTTTACTATTGGCCCCTACATTTACGCGCCTTCATAAAGGTGTTCAATCAATACCCATCTTCAACACTTTTCAATTTCATTTATACAACATTATATAATTATGCTATTTTAGGCTATCACATTTTCCAACTTGGGTGTAAGGTGTAGAAATAATTATGCTCTTTTAGGCCAAACACCATTGAAAAATGCAAAGAGCTATAAAGGAAAAATGATTTTGCAGATAGTCAAATGCACATAAGTATGAGTCTCTGACATAGATACATCGAACAAGGAAAAGGCACAAACTTGTATAGTTAGTGCACAATAAGCAATTAGAAAAATAAAGAAAGATAGGGACCACAGGAGGTAGTATCTAGACAATCCAGAACAATCCAAATTTTTGAGGTTTGGGTTGACAAAAGACTGCACAATATTGAGTATCAAACAATTTTTTGACTAGAATATTTCCTTTACTACATTGGCAACTAGACAACAACTAACATGAACCCAATGTATGAGATTACAAGTATATAATGTAAAGGCTTCATAATGTCTTAAGGAGATAGTTGAGATCTTCAATACTTTCAAAATCTACCACATTACAGAGAATTAAACCAATGAGTTGATGCTATATCCAAAGAGGTATTACTTATCCACTTTGGGGTACTTCTCGTTGTAAATTTCAATGAGGGCATGCCAGAGGTTTCTAGATCTAACCTTTGTAGTTTGATTTCAATATTTTCCAGTTGTGTTTTTTTTATCTCATATTTTTAGTTTTTTAAAAGATATTAAAGGAAGACTATATTTGTTTTCCTAAAAGGGACATTATGTTTAGTGGATAGTTTAAGATTTGGTTTACAAAGCAAAGTAAGATTTATATTTTGTATTTTGTGCTACAACACCCATAGAAAGCATTTTTGTGCTTTATATAGTAATAAAATGTGATAGTTTTCCCTAGAAAAGAAGGATTCATAATGTAGTGGTATATTTTGGGTATTACCAAATAGATACTTTATGTTGCATTTTGTAGCCTTTAACCTTGTATTAACTTGTTTGCACTAAAATAATATAAAGTATTGTACAAATGTTATTGTTGATGACGAGAATGATTGGAGTAGTGGCCTCATGATGCTATTTGTTGATGATATCTTTTTCATTGCAATGTAGTCTTCTATCTTTTCTTAAATGGATTTGTTGCAAGTGAATAGTTGTGTAGATGATGTGTTAGGAATCATGAGGTATATATGCATGAATGTTCAAACTGATAAGTATATATTATGAACAACAATGGTTGTTATTGTCCTCAGTAACTTTCTCCTGATCATCCAAAGTCTTGGAAATGCACCTTGAGTTAATTCATGAGAGTTTCTCTTATCTTCCCTCCATAAATTGCAATCAGGATTTTATCGATATCTTGGATTTTCCAACTTTTATTACACCTTGTACCAAATGTGTTTCAGGGCCATACCAAATGCATTTGTATGTTCATGTATGTGGTAGGCCCCCCTAGAGCATGTTTCCTATATCTACCACTTGACGCAACATGAATATATGTATAACCAAATAGTGTTATCTTTTCTACCACTTCACTAGGAATTATTATTTTTTCTTTTCACACCTAAGTGATTTTACAGATAATTACTACAGTTTCTTTTTCTCACCACACAACTTGAAACAAGGACATTAAAATTTAATTCAAACTCTCTGATACATTTCCCTACAGTTACCTTGAAGGGAAAAATTAACAACACTAGAGATTAGAATTTGTTATTTTCTTAAAGTCTCTTTTACCAGCTTTTTAATGAGACATATCGAAACTTAGGCAGACCCACATTCCTAATAAGAACTTCAAATTCTTATATTAAATCTCAACTTGATGGTTTTTTCACTTCTTTTAGGTTTTTGCTTCATCTATTATGATGATTGTTGGTGGTTTCTTACTGAACCTCTCCCTCCCCACATGTTGACCATTGTTCCATTCAACTTCTTTGGCTTAGTCTTCATTTGAATTGCTGCCACCAACATTAATCCAAGCCCATCAAGGACCTTGCATCTAGCTAAGAAATGTTTTTTCTCCATCATTTGAACTGGATTATTGTTGTAGTCATATTGGACTCACTAATAATTTCACAATTTCTTTTGAATTGAATTCCATTTGTTAGCACATGAAGAATGCATGATAATTCCATTTTGCTGCTGATAAAGTAGACCATGTTCATTTCTCTAGGCTGCTCTTGGACTGTTCACTTAGGCATCATTCTTTTGGGGTTGATAAACCTTATTTTTGAATGTGCATACCCTCTCCTAATAGGCCATGACTACGGTATGGTCTATTCTAGCTGGGATGTGAATGTGTTATCTCTATTCTATAGATATTGGTTGATTTTGAAGCTGTAGTAGGTACAGGTTTTGTAGATGGTAGGTATAATGGAGTTATATGTACTTCTTAGCAGATTTAAGAAATATTCCCCAAGTTTATCTTTAGTTTGTAGCACTATTTAGTTTGTAGGCATCTTCTTTTAGTAACCATTCATGAGTTCTTCTCTTACCATCCCATTGCTGAACAAAATTACCTCATCAATGAATAACAAAATTTATGTAGCAACACACACATCCTCAATTGGATTCTACAACTATTTCTTAAACACATCCCTTATTCTTTGTCCATATCAATTTTAGGTTATTAGGTATGCATCAATGCATTATGTTGTTCTCTAAGACTCTTTTGCAGACCACTTTAATAGATTGCGTAACTGTTTACGATATTTTGTTTCCCAAGGACGGTATATTTTTGTGCTTATTAGTGTGTTTGAAAAATTAAATTGGATTTTAAGCTTGAATGTCTTTGGATCTTATTGTCTTTTATTAGAATTACAAATGATCAAATCTATGTGTTAATATTGCTCCTCTTCCTGATTCTTAAAGGGTGCTAGCTCAATGGAAGAGTGCCTGTTTTACAAGAAGGAGGTTGGTAGTTCGATTCCTCCATGCTCTAATGATATTGGAATGTATTTATAAAGGTAAAAAATGTATTAGTGCAAGATGTATGTAATATTAGATGCAACACTAAATACAAAACAAGATGTAAAAGTGGACGTCACACCAAACACAAAAGTGGATGCAAAATTTGACCTTATGTCAGACGCAAATATGGACACAAAAATGGATGTCACACAATGCAAAATTGAATGCAAAAAGAGACTCAACACTAGACACAATTAATGACTCAAAACTAGATGCAATACTAGGTCCAAAACTAAACGCAACAGTAGATGCAAAAGTGGACTCCTAACTAGACGTAAAATTGGACATTAAATTGAGCACAAAATATGGTGTATCGATGGACATAAAAATAGGTGTAACACCAGGTGAAAAAATGGAAGGAACACTTGGCGCAAACAAAAACTTAAAATGAGACACAATATTGGATGCAAGATGGGACAAAACATTGAATGTAAAACTAGACGTAATATTGAATGCAAGATGGGATGCAACATTGGACACAAAAATAGATGCAATATTAGATACAAACATGGCTGCAAAACTAGGCACAATACTGGGTGCAACAGTGGGTTCAAACATAGATGCAAAAAAAGACATCAACCGGGATGCAACACTAGGTGCAAACCTAGATGCAAAATATGATGTAAAACGAGATGGAACATTAGGCACAAACATGGATACAAAAAAAGACGTAAAACAAGATACAAAATTAGATGAAAATGGGGATGCAACATTATAAGTAAAATTGGATGCAAAACTAGATGCAACATTGGGCCGAAAATTGGATGCAATCCTAGATGCAACGTTAGATGTAGAATTGGACACATAATTTGTCAAAACCCCAAATTTTCCGAAAAATTTAAAATTTTTAAATGCATATAATTTTCATAATTTTAGTAAACTAATTATTAAATTAGTTGTATGTTACCAATTCATTATCTGAATTATCTATTGGTTATGTTTAAAGATAGAACAGTTCTTTTCAGTTTACTGACTTGTTTTCTCTTTGCGACCACAAGGTGGGACTGTCATGCAAAACTGGGCTTACTTAGCTTTCGAGCTAATGCATAAATTTTTCCTGTTCTTACAGACTACAGGTAAGAAGTTTCGGTGTTGCTTGTCGAAATTCTAAAGTATTTAAATACAAGTTCATCGCAAATAAAAGCTCAGTAAGAAAATAAATGCTAAACAATTTTCCAACGCTTATTGAGGTGAATTCATTAATTGTCCTTCTTTCTAGTAGAAGTAAATTTATGGTTCTTAATGATTACTGAACTATTCAATATCTATCATAGTCGTCAAGTGTAAAAATGCCTTACTAATTCTTTACAAACAGAGTAAGAGTAGCAGAGTTATAAAATCTATGGTATAATTTCAATTGTGTACAATTACATTTACATAGTAATGTAAATTGATAAGGGGTTTATGTATTACTGTTTCCATTTTCAAACCTTGAAGTTTAAATGAGTTTACATTTTTATTTCAAGTTGCTTCTTGAGAAATCTATACTAATGTTGATGCATAGAGTTTTATTCACATAACAATTGTTTTTAAGCATAACTGGAGCTTATCTTTAATAAGATAGATATCTTACTGAAACAGGTTTTATCCTATCCCTTTTATATATATAAAAAGGGGCATGTCCTTAATGGACTATAATTCTTAAAAGAATGCATGACATAATAGTTTTATGGCCTAACTATTTTATTATGGTGAATCTTTTTTATAACAGATTTGTGGCTTAACCTTGCCATGTTATAATTTATGGTTAAGGACATTCACCTTAAGCAAAACTATCACCACATAGATGTTACTACTCTTTTTTTATCTTTTACCAACTTTACTATTTTAATTAAGTACAGATAAGGCCATTGAGGCTATTATGAATACTAGGATAATTGCCATAGTTTTACTCTATAAACCTCCTTTGTAACAATCCAAAGTATACTTTTACGTTAAGTTATGGGTGTTGATTGGAATAATATTTCATATTGCAAAAAGAAGGTGCCAGATGTGAAAAATAAGAGGTCTAAGAATAAACTATGTTCATAATCAATTTATAGCTTAACTTTGTTTTAAAGTTCTATAAGCTTTATAAAAGAAAATCCTTCCTTAACATACATTTATAAGCTAGGGTAAGTACTAATTACCTAGCATAGAGAGAAAGGTTATAATTATAACTATGCCATAAAAAGTCTATGGTTTACCCTTAAAATCTTATAAACTTGATTTGATACATCTCTACCTTATATAAGATGCTAGGGCATAAACTTATTATCATTGTTAGATTATATTCTTTTGATTTCACAAACAAAAGTCTACTAGAATAATAATTGCCAATCCTTACTTTCAGAATTCTCTTACTATATTATAAGGGCATATTCTTTTCATCATTTGATTGTTAAGTAAAGAGATGACATGTTATAAAGTACTAGGTCGTAGTATTGACTATGCCCATGAAGAACAAGGGGTTACATCTCATTTGCATTGTATAACAATGGTATACCATGATTTGTATGACAAGGGGTCGTATTATTTCCCATGACTTGTAGATTGGTAAAGTATAGCTTGATTATTAACAAATCTTTGCTCCATGAAACATATGAACAGGTTGAATTCGACTAGGGTTACAATAGAACTTTCGCTATCGCACATTAAAAGATTGGCAGGGGAGTACTGCTTGTAAAAGCTCGCTGCAACTATAGGCAAAAACCCATTGCATGCAAAAATTTAAACGATGTACGTGGCATCACTACAGCCAAGCGATGCATGAATAAAAGTCTCTCTCCTTCAAACCCTAAGCTCATTGTTTCAGCGTGGTTATCGGCCTCCTGCTGCTCTACGCTATGCTCCTGTCTGCATTGTCGCTTACCTTGGTCGCCGGTAGTCTCCTTTCTTGTTGTTCGTCCTCAAAGCTCATCCTGGAAGCTTAGCCGAGAAGTATTGTCCCAAAAAAAAATCATTTGTTATTTGGGTTTAGGATTGCACAATCTACATAGGGTTTCTCCGTTTCAGTTTGCTCAGTTTGGAGTCCATTACTGTACTGTCCTTTCCTTGACTTGGTGATGACAGTCAATGTCCATAGTGGTCGGATTTTAAGATTGCATCATTTACAGTTTTACATCAAGAGTGGCTGCGACCCCAACATTTTACTGGCTGAACTTGTTGTTCCTATCCTCCATCCCTGTAGGTAAATGCTGGGTTATAAAACCCTCCTGCTTCGCAACAGATGAAGGAATTATCTTCCTCATGCCAATGGTTGCTTTACTGCTCGTGGGGTTTTGCACATCAATAAAATTTCAGGTAACAGAAATTTCTTAAATCAATTCATTATTGTGTAGTCTTAGTTTCAAAACCCAGTTATTCAATTTGTAAACAAGTTTAACATTTTCTCTTCTTTATTGTCTACAGGTGTTGACTCCCCTCTCAGCGTGGTTGTTCAAGACTGTGGCAACTTGCAAGCTAACAGTAAGCCCTGGACTTTCCATGGATATTCTACCTTATACAAACCCTTATGGGATTTTAAGGGTTGATCGTCACAGCCTGAACAGCCCTTGTGTGTTTGGTTAATCTAGTTATTTGATTCGTTGTTTTTAATGGGTGTTAAAACCCTTGCTTAAAGTAGGGTTCTCCGGCTATGGCCGTGAGTGTAAATTTCGTCTTGTTTTGAATACTATATTTATATATATAAAAGGAAAGGCTGTAAAAGCCTCACTCTGTGGATTTTAATTACGGCTGTGAGTAAAAATACTGTATTGAACTCTATAGTTGTTAACTCTGTTGTAAATTTTGGATTATTAGGGTTTTACCCTAATTTTTACAGTATAAGAAAATATCACAGCTTCTTTTAAATTATTGTTAATTTATATTGCTCTTCTGCAAAATATGAGGGTTATTAGTTATGTTTTATAATATATGGTTAATCTCGATAAGTCAAGCATTCTTTCACTCTGTGATTAATGGCAGTGCGTCAATATACTTGACTTTTACCCCATAATATTTTTATAATTTATTACTAGGGTTTCCTGTGCGTTACTTTTATATTAATTTATTCTATTTACAGGAAAAGTAAATACTGTTATATACTTGTTATCCTTTGGTATAAAATGAATCATGATTTACTGAAGTTCTTCTATATCTGATAGATACAGCCTTCGAGTACAAAATTTATATCTTATTAATGTTTACTATAATATAATAAGAACATTACTTGTTTACTTAATAATACTATTCTGATAATTATATATATTTATTAGCGTGTTCTTTGTTTACTTAAAATCCTAGAAATAAATAGTATTCTACTATTGTGTTCTTATGCTTACTGCACTAAATAAATTATATAGGAATAATTTATATAGGTACACTATGTATCCTATATTATCTGTTTATGTTATAAGGTTAATATTTATAAAATAAATGTAAAATAACTAACTATGTTCTATACTGTTAATATCTTAAAAAGTATAGGTTGGAAGTTGTATATTTTTTGTTTATTCTTAGCTAGATAGAACAAAAAAGAATGAATAACATATATTAATTTCCATAAGTAAATTCTGCTGCTAACTAAAATACCTGTAGAAGTGAATCGAAATTCTAGCTATTCTTTCTTCCAATTTGATTTTTATACATACAGTAGTTAAAACTGGAAAGAAGTAAACTGTAAAGTTGTAGAGAAATTACATTTAGCTTAACCCTACTCTAGTTTTAACTATTATACTCTTCTCTTGAATTCAAATAAGCAATAAAATTACTGGGAGTAACTACTGTATCAAAACAAACTATTTTTTTTCTACTCATTCATACTACTCTCAATAATTAATATAGCTTCTTTCTCTATTCTACCAGACTGACAGTTTCAGTACAGGTTAATACTACTCCTAATACAAAAGATGTTTCTTCTAAAAAAAACAACACAAATAAAATACTCTATAATTCCATTAACATTCTATTCTGCATTTTCATCATACTATCTATATTTATAATTTCACCCCTGTGCTGGAGTACAGTCTGGTCACTCTAGATGAGGAAAAACATAGGTGGGGTTTTATTTCTCATAAAAAAGATTTTATTACTGACAAACTAAGAACAACTTCATTACTAAACCATCTAAATCTTTACATTATAAACTACAAACATAACATTCAATCATACACAGATATTAAAACAAAGATTACTAGATGGCAGAACCTGTTCTTGAGCTTGGACGACAACAGCAATGGGAAGCCGTTCCTCCCTACCAACTCCTGGAGAGCGCTCAAATAGTGACTCCTCAGGACCCCCGAGCTTGCTCTGGTCTCCCTGGCTAGAACTAGGTGCAGCAATAATCAAGTACCAGTCTTCAGACTTAATACAAACCCTGAACTTATCTGTAAGTTCTCTCAGCTAGCAAGCTATATCAGACCAAGTTACTGCAGATTATCTCTCAAAACACCTTCCTTAGAGTTTTCCCTTTTCCCCAATGAATTCATTGAAGAGCATTCCTCCTGAATGATTCTTCTCCTGGAAAATAATCTAAGCAGCCTTTGCTCTATTCATTGGGTACTTTTAAAAGATTGCCTAGGTCTTTTTGGGTTAGTTGTCATTTATTGAGCCACCTGCTTTGATCCCACTTTCTTGGGGGATCAGGACCCCAAATGTAGGGAAGTTGCCACCTACAACATAGGAAGTGTTTGAGGATGCTGCCACTTGTCTTTTTCCCTCCACCTAGTTCCTTCCACCAGTTTGACCAGTAACACTCTTATTAATAGCTCTCCCATGCTGTTGTCTCCACTTTTTATTTATTAATAATAAAATATTCAAAATTACATTCCACTTCTTTTGACTCTGCTGAGTCATCAGTTCCTACTTAGCATTAAATTTAACATAATGTCTTAGGAAATTAAATTAAACAATTAACGTTATTTTACAAAATTGGGTGCAAGACTCGATGAAAAACTAGGAGCAAAATAAGACACAAAATTAGATGCAAAATTGAGCATGAAATTGGGTGCAAACAAGGATGTAACAAATGATGCAAAAAAAGATGCAATAGAAGTTGCAAAATTGGGTGGAAATAAAGGCGTAACAAAAGATGCAAAAAATTGGGCGCAAAAATGGACGCAAAAATGGATGTTAAAAAGGATGGAAAAAAAGATGCAATAGATGGCATTTTACGAAAATGTACAATTGCGCCAAGTTTAGCGCCAGATTGTTCATCACAATTGGGAAAAAATTACACTAAAATCTGTTGCTAAATTCGACGCTAAATCTAGTTTTTGTTGTAGTGTGTTGAGCAAGCACAGGAGGAAAGTAAGACCAAATTCCACTACTCCATTTTGATTTCTTTTGTTGTTTGGTCAGACCGACCCAATTACTAGCCACTGGATGTCCCAGTACTTTTCCATGGCGCAAAAAATGAGAATATGTGGGAGGACAAGGAAGACACGATCCGGTAGAAGGACAATGACATAGAGTTCTTTTGGCATGCAAAGGCACTAATAGAATTAATAAAACATTAGAATAGACTGTGAGCTATCATAGTCCAAAAGTATGCATCTTTCATAAGCTTCCAAGCTAGTGTCCACAATATTATCCTAGAGCTGCGGCAGGATCCGGCGAAGCAAGCGCAATCGACACCTTTTATGATTAATGATCGGGACATGGAATCAGCATCTAGGATTGGCCTGCAGAATGATTGTCCCGGTCAATGTGGAAATGGACCAAGGATATAACCAAGGAAATGAAAAAGGAAATGGCCAAGATAATAAACATGGTAATGATGGGGGTGACATGTAAGACAACTAGTCACATGAGACAGACGACGACGATGATGAGAGTGATCAGGGATCTGATCAAGATGATGTTGAAGACACACCTACTAATAAGGATGTGTAGATCCTACACAAAGAATAGGAGAAGGATCAGCCTTAGCCATAACACAAGAAGTGCAAAGCTGATAAAACAGATAAGACATTTAGTTTAGCTAAGGAAGACATGAGCGTTAAATCATAGAGGTTGCGTAGTCCAGTATTAGAGGAATAGGTAAAGAGATGTGACTAACCAATAAACTGGTAGAGCATATAAATACACTCATTGAGGCCATTAATGAGGTACAAAATATAGTCGAAGCCAAGACTTACAACATGGATCCTAGCGACGCATTAGTAACACCACTTATACTGCCATCGGTGTAGATAGAAGTCCAATCATGACCAATCTAGACAGGGACACAACCATATGATGATCCCAACCATGACTTTGGGACACTATCTATAGATTTCTCTAAACTCGCATTGGGTGAATTATATGTTATTCAGCATGTGGACAGGACCGAAATCATGATCCGAGGGAATTATCTTGCATACCAGGCTACAAATAAAATAAGGAAGGAAAAAATTTTCAAGGCCCTCATTCGCGAAAAGGAGCAAGAGGTTGAAGCACATGAACAAAGAAATGGATGTGCAGCTGTGTGCATAGACCATTTTGTAAAAGTCATTCTGCAACTGAGTGCGAAGATAGTAGAGTAGAATATTCGATCTAGACTGTGTGTGGATTAGTAGGAGTAGTTAGAAGAATAAACAGAGAGAATGTGAGAAAGAAAGAGTCTGAGCTGAAAAGACATATATCAAAATAGTATGCAAGTCATAGACTACAAGGTGCCATGTATTTCTCATGCCAGATGAAGAGGACCTTGGTGGTTTTTACTCGGATGGGTTTTTACGTTATTTCATGTGTTGTTGAATGTGAATGTGAATGTTGAATGTTTTCTTATCTTGCATTATTTATGCTTATTTCTTAAGTGAATGTCGTAATATTGATAAAAGTCATTGAATGAATGAATGCCTAAAGCATCATCGAAGTATTATGTATTATTTCATGTTCAAGATGTTAAGTTGAAATACTGTTGCACTATCATCATTTACTATTAAGGAATCATTTGTGTCACAGAGTTGCACCAGCTGTTAAGTTTTCAAGGACAAAGTTGTGTCCCATGCCAGCTGTGTCACACTGTTGCGCCACTATCGAGTAGTAAAAGGCTCCATCCTTCAGACTCTCTCGAGCACCTTGGCTGCACTCCAAGTGACTGTAATCCCTCACCGACTACGGAAACATGGTTTTGGAAGCTACACATTAATATATCTTAGGTGAGACTACGTCTGCCTCGTAGGTGTTGCCGGTTGAGCTTGCTCTGTCGGGCCAATGTATTTGGGTGTTTTGTTGGTTTCGTGGGTCTGTTGAACCTGGGTCATGAGAGTGGGGAAAAGTAGGCCAAAAAACTCTTTTTTCCTCTCATTCTCTCTCATGATCTATTCTACACTCTTCCTACTCAACTCTACTAGAGATTTGCACATAGCCTGGATCGACTCAACCTCTCCTACACTTTTGCACACTCAGCTACAAATTCTTCAACTCAAAGCACTCAACAACCTCTAACATACAACAATTATAGAGAAACTAATAGAATAACATCACATAGCTAACCAGAGTCTAACAACAATCAAGAGATAACCCATATACATATTGGGTTCTTCCTTTTATAGACTTGTTACAGACTCTTTACCTATCACTTTCTCATTCAACTTCCTATACTTAGCAAACATGATGTCTTTCCTATTCTAGTGACACCTATCAGTAGATGCTAACAACCTGACTTATAATAATATATTCGTACGTGTGGCTTCCACATACTCTAGTCGAAATCGTACCCATGATCTTTATGGCCTTTCACTTTCTAACCATTCTTACTTATTATCATTTCGTAATCATTATGCCATTTTCACGCCTTCTGGTACTGGTATTCCATCACATCGTTACTTTTCACATTCCTTCCTTCTGTCGTGGATCCTTCTTCTATCGTGACTCCTTATTTTGTCGCGACTCCTTCTTCTGTCATGCATCTTCTTTCTTCTATTGTGACTCCTTCTTCTTTCATTTCCTCTATCACAACTCCTTTTTCTTCCTCTTTATCTCTTCTCCATACTTAGAAATAATTATAAGTGAGTTATTCTTTCCTTTCCCTATGCCCAACATGCCCCCAACACTCACTTGGGGCTCATCCCAAGCCACTCGAATCTATTTATCCATTTATTTACTTGTTCCCACTTTATTGTGAAAATATTCCAATATTTTCAACACTCTCTCCACTTCCAGTCGCACTTCTTCCTCTACCTTCTGCAATTTCTCCACAAGTTTGGAATTGATATGTTCTGGGATTACCTTCTCTACTGATACAGCTGATTTGGGTGTTGAAGTATTATCTATTGTACCAATGGAATTTTATCCCTTCAGGATGACTTCCCAATTCTTTGACTTATATCACAACTACAACAATAATCCTAAGCATCTGCATGCATAGTGGGCCACCATAGTCCTTCTTGCAAAATTTTGTGCACTGTCTATTTTCCTGCATGGTAGCCTCTTCTGCCACCAACATGTGTTTCACTTAATATCATCGGGAATTATTGCTCCAAAACATAGCATCGAATTATCTCATCAGGACCCAATTTGTACAAGTGTTTAATAATCAATTAGAAATTTGTAGCTCACACCACTAACTATTTCTTCTGCGTAGTGGTAAATTCAGTTGGTGCATAACCTATACTTAGAAATTAGATGATATCTTTATGTTGATCATCGAACATGGTTATCGTAAACAATTGTGCATCAGGCATATTATCTTCCATACTAGTAGGTTCTTCTCCACTTTCAATCCTTGATAGGTGGTCTAGCCCCAAATTCAACTGACCAAGTTTAACAATTATCTCAAAACTAAATTCATGGAAGAGGAGAAGCCATCGATAGACCTTCCCTCCTAAAACTGGCTTATTGACCAAATATTTAAGCACAGAATGGTCATTGTACATCTTCAAATGCCCACCCAACAAATAATGTCTAAATTTATGTATCGTATATACCATCGCTAGCCCTTCTCTCTCTGTTGTGGTATAATTTTTCTATGTATTTGATATATTCCTACTAGCGAAGGAAATAGGGTGATTAATCACTCCTTCACCTGGCTGTGTCAGTACCACGTAGAGTGCAATAGACGATGCATCAACATTAAGATGGAGTTCTTTTTTCTAGTATGGAAATACAAGTATTGGCATGGTATTCATGTTGTTCTTCATCTTGTCTAGACTCTCTTGACAATCTTCTGTCCAATGAAATTTAGTGTCTTTTTTCAGCAATCTTTCCATCGAAGCAGTTACCTCCGCATATCCCTTGATAAAATTTATGTGGTATCCAGTATGTCCTAATGTTTCTTTTAACTATTTAACTATGTTTAGTGGTGGTAGGTCGAGGAGGATTGAAACCTTGGCTGGATCAACCAAAATTGCATCGTGATAGACCACATGGCCCAACAAAGCTCAAAAAGGTGCACAAAAGATACACTTCTTAAAATTTAAGGAAATTTGATACTGGTGAAACTATTCCAGCATCATTCTTAGGCTCTCGATATGGTATTTTACAAGAACAAATATTGTCCATTCATCAAAGTAGAATTCAAGAAATTTATGTATAAAATATTTAAAGAAAACAACTACAATTCTACAAAACATTGCAGGCACATTCTTAAGTCCAAAGGGCATTACCATATACTGGAAACAACCCCACTCCGTATCAAAGGTAGTATTGTGTTGATCCTCTTTTGCAATTCTAATCTAATGGTAACCCAAAAATCTATCAGTGAAAGAATAAATTTCTTTTCCTCTGACATTCTCTATCACCTCATCTATGAATGGAGTAAGAGACAAATCATGCAAACAAGCATCATTTAACTTCCTTAGGTTGACACAAATCCTTACTTCACTTGAGGTCTTCTTATCCTATTCTAACATTGGACTGATCCACTCTAATTCTTCAATAGTTTCTATAACACATGCTTCTAACATTCACTCCAATTCAACTTTGACCTTTTCTTTGTAGTGTGGGTTTAATCTGTATGGTCACTATTTAACTTGTTTTGTGTCGGGCCTTAAGGGTGTCTTCATTTCACCAAGATCACCGACTATTCCTTTCATCTCTAAAAACTTAGTAGGGAACGAATCCTAGAATTCATGCAATAAGTCAGTGATATTACCCACATCCTCATCATCCCAATAATATCCAATATTGGAAAACTTTGGATTCTCAGATGAGACAATATTTACTTTTTTAACCTTAAGTGGACTTAGGAATTGGTCACTAGAAATGGAAACTCTTTCCACTACACACATCCCCTATGATTTCGATATCTTTATATCAAGCGGATCCTCATCATTCGTTTCTCCTGTAACATTATAACACTCCATCCAATGGTGGAATTTCGTGCTGCATTGATTGAAATTGGTGGTTGCGACTGAGATTTATTCAAATATATTTTCCTTCATAATCTATAGCACAACATCAATTGTTGGATTTTCACTTGTGAACTCAAATTTATGGGTGAATCTCATGGTTATCTCTTCCCACTGAACGATTCCTCTTCGCAGTGCTACCGATGTATACCAATTCCTCGGTACCATCTCCAATGTGTGTATGAACCAGTGAACCCATTCTTGTCATAGATATTCTTGCCATGTCATGCGATAATGCTCAATATGTTTAGTAGGATTTGTCAATTTTGTATACTTATGACCAGTAAAACTGATCTCTTCTCCAAATATAATCTCCATCAATATTATACACTATGTCCATTCAGAGATAAATTGTTTATGTTTACCCCACCATATAGTGGGCGTAGCTTTTAATACAAATTCCAAGGTGTAAAATCACTGTGATTCCGTAACTTTTTCTCCAAATTCCACTAGAAAAGATGCAATATTTGGTACCTTCATATGTAGGAAACTCACTTGCCTCAACTCCTACATGTCACACTATCTTGTTATTTTTTTGCATCTTCTCATGGAGACTTCATGCAGTCGATTCTGCCAATTTTCCAATGCATCACCTAAATTGGACATGCAAGAACTTACACTTTGCTAACTTAGCTTTCCATCAGTTGTTGGATTGATATAAGTGTCTCTTGAAGACATGATATTATATAGCTGATCCAGGTAGTTTCATTAGCCTTTAATATTTACTAGCTCAACATATCTTTGTCCTTCGAGTAGATCAATTGGCGCGATGACCCTTTTTTCATAATCTCAAATATTAAGATTATTTTCTTAAAATTAATAATGGTCAAATTGTCTATCTCCCAACCAATTCCAAAAATTGAAGGATAGGGATTTGTGTCATCGAAAATTTCAATTACCTCGAAGTCTGCATGTGTCCTCAAGCCTTCGAATTCAATATATACTTGAGTTAGTCTACCAATGGGTAGAACCCTCAACTAGTTTGCAAGTCTTAGCTGAATGGGAGACCAATCCAGTTGTGTCTTATTCATTCTCTCCCATGTTTGTCTTGTCAATATGTTGACATCTGAGACAAGATATAATATGATATAATCCATATCATAATCTCCTATCTATGCAATCATTCATAGTTATCGACCTATTTTTAATCTTTTCTCAATATGATTACTCTTTTTCCAGGTCACAGGTATTCTTGAGTTTCCTCTATGAGTGTTGTCAATTCCATGACAACATGTATATCATTGATTAGTGCTAAACAAATTTTTAAAAATTATTTGAGCTTACTAACCCTTTTATTGGCTTCTTCCAGAGTAGTTGCTCAAATATTTCGGGCATGGTCTTTACTTGTCCATATGTCGACGATTGATTGGATTTAACAAAATCTGGTCACACATCCATGGGGCTTTTTTCTGTGTTGCAGGTCACACCTATGGTTTTCCATGCTGTGTATTCTGGTATGATCTTATTGCAACACCTCCTCTTGTAACAAAAATGATGTTAGTTATCTCCACTTAGTAGATATCATTTGAATGTTCTGGTTGGGGTTCATATTCTGATTCTTCATGGGTTGGGATTTCCCACAGTTAGAGCCTGGAATTTCACAATTAATTGTAGACATTGTTCAAAAGTGTGATAAAATGCTTTATAATATGTACATGTTTTAGCTGAACTTTGACAATCTCAGGAAAAATTTGCTAGCTTCCCACAGTTATAACAAATGATTTGGCCTCTTCCTCAACCCAATCCTCCTCCTCCTTGTTTTTCTCCTTAACCTATAAAATTTCCAACCCCCTTTGTTAAAGGTATTGTTGTTGTGGTGGATACTGGATCTGTTGATATTTTGGATGAGGATATCACCATTGTTGGTATTGCAGTGGTGGATAGTGACCAAGATGGCATTGGGGATTTTATCATTCAGTGTTCATCTGCTCATCACTTTTCATTAAGTAGGTATCCACCGTCTTTTCCTGCAACAGTCGAAGTGCTATGCAGTCTTTCTCATCATCTCCTACTGATTTACAAAAATTACAGTACATACTAGTTGGGGTACTTACAATCTTGTGTAAGTACAATCATTCTTCAGACAAATGTACCCTAGTCTAACATATCCTACACCAATGCATACCTTGGGTATTTATCAGGTTCGGCTCTCCTACTGCGAGGCAATCCATGAGCACCAGGAAATTGTCTTTATGGTGTCTGTTTGTTCTACATATTGTACACCACATTTATTATTGAAATTGTTTACCCTTCTTGATGTATTAGAGATGGACCATAAGGTTGGTCAACTACAAATGAATTTGTATCATCCCTATGCCAGTTTCTCCAATCGACGATGATTCTAGCTTCATTGCTATTTTGAGAGCTTATGTCTCCGACACAAGCTTCGATTGCATCAATGGTATCCAGATGTTTGACAACAAGGTGGAAATGAACCATTCCTTATGTTGTACATCTGACATTTGGAAGCTTACTTTGTCCATTAATGTATTGGATCTCTAGTTGAAGTCCCATATAGGGTTTATAGGTAGCTGCTTGATTTCTTTAATCTCAGTAATGCACTGCAACTCATATTTTGGATTCCTAAACTCATCTATCATGCTCACTCGCATCTGGTCGAGTGTTTTCTGGGAAAATCCTATTGGCACTATAGAGAATTTCATGTACTAGTCTAGTGCACAGCCTCATAGTGTCATGATCATCTGTTCTTTCTTTATGTTTTCATCATGTATATGTCACACTGTCCACATGAATTCATAGAGAAACCAATGTTGCTCTCAGTATTCCAACCCATTTCCATTGAATATCGGTAACTTAATGTCAATCCCAACCATTGTGTTAACTGCTGGTATGTTCCAAACAAAATTTTGACTAGACCGGCTACCTTGTCAACTATTTGCAACGTTAGTACTACTTGTATTTACATATGCACTTGGAGATAAGTCTCTAGATATTACTTGTGGTGATGTACGTGGTGATGTAGGCGTGTTGTAACCACGTTCTTGACTCACATTGTGAACCCTCTGCATGTCCAGTGTGATCTCTAGATCTGGTACGTTTTGGAGACCTATGTGGATTCTTTGCATGTGATGGTCCAGCCCGAAATGGGCCAGTATCAGAACTTCCAAATGCTTGGCCTACATTTTCCTCAACATTAGTCCCATGTCGAAACAATGTATCTGCCAAATGGAATAATGCCTCATGTGTGTCATCAATCACGGGACCTACAAGAGGATATAACCAAGGGGGGGTTGGAGTACGTGGAGTTCATCTCACATAGTTTGTATCAGTCCTCTCCTCATTCCTATCTTAGGGAATCCCATGTCCTACCCCCTGGAACTCTAAAATATCAAAGTAATTTACATGTTTACCCAAGATAAACTCAGCATGCAATTTGCTCAGGAAATAGAATGGGATGTATCTATTCCCATGACAGTCTTCATCGAAGACCATGTACCAGTGATCCATCTAGTTGGATTTAATATTTCATTCTATGCACCAGTCTATAGAAATGTGTGGTTGACTGGTGGGAGGAACCAATCCAGTGCTAGGGTGCCACAATGGTGAAAAAAGTTGGTCTTTTGTTATGTTTAATTTCTTTACATATTTGCAGCTCAGCCCAATGGAATAGTATTTCCTCTGGGAATCCTTGTAGGAGCTAATGTTGTACAGTGCTCCCTAGGCATTGTAAATTGTATTGGTTATGTTATCTAGTGCCTCACCCAATGGTTCTCTTATGTGGTCTTTCCCTCTCAAAATTGAACTAAGGTGTCTCAATGCACCCAAACGAGCAAGAATTTTTGAATTCCTATCATGTTCCTCCTCCATGTGTTCGATATTTTGATTTGGTTTTGGGTTATTTGTGGTTTGATTATTAGTGTTATCTATTAGTATAAAAACAACAAATTACAAAATGAATTAATATTTCATTCTTTGTTTTAATTAAAAATTTATTAAATTAACAAAGAAAAACCAAAATCAAAGCAATTCTTACCTACCATTGCATTCCACCTTGTCGATCTCCTCCCTCAAAATGCGCCCTCCAAATTGCTTGCGAGCTCAAATTTCTTTCTGATATCTCCTTTCGTTCTCTAGAGCGTAAAATGTAAAATAAAAAAATAAAGCTTGCAGGCCTTTGTTTTATTTCTTTTTTTTTCAGTTTTACAAATGACATTTGTGATATACCACAAGTGCAATATATCACAAGTGTGATATATTGCACTTGCAATTTGTAACTCTTACAAAATGCAAGTGTGATATATCACACTTGTGATATAGTGTAAGTAGCCTTTGCTTTGTTTTTAGGATCGAGTTTTTTGAACCAAACCATCTATAATACATATGCATTATAGATTTCATTTTCATACATGCATTTTGGATTTATAGAATGGAACTAAAAATTGGAACCATCTTCGTGCGCACACACTTTTATTATATTCATTAGGGTACTATTGACCCGACTTACAATGGAGGCTTTACCTCATGACTCTATGATGACCAATTGCAATAATAACATCCCCACATAGGAATAGAACATCTCCCTTGGGGTGCATCAGTAAAATACATTCAGCATATCCTTTGAAGTTACAATATTTCAACACAACTCCTTGAGTTCTTTGTTGAATACACTGCAATAAAAAAAAATTGTGGTGAGGCAGAGTTGCCAAGTATCATATTTCTATACTAAATGTCGAATCGAGCATCCCTAAGACACTTCCTATTGAACAAGGTCAAAATTGTGGCATATGTGAGTAGGATCATGCAACTCATAGCTATCCTTCATTTGCAAAGTTAAAAGCAATATACCAAGGGGATAATAAGGAAACATAAGAAATTTGATTTGTCAATTAAAAATGGTCATGACAACTATGAACACCAAATATTATTTAATACCCATATCAATTTCTTAATTCATTTTTGGCTAACATTTTCTATCCCCCTTGAAGTTGGTATCCACCCATACCATGGTAGGCATGGGCTCTTAAGCAATCACAAAACCCACCTTGGCAATATTATTGGGGAGGGCCTCCCTTCGGACATATACCACAACAACCAACCTAAAAATAGTACCCACAACAACAACACCGCCAAAATGGAATTCCTACTCAACCCATTCCTAACCCAAACAATAAAGTGACAAACCAATAATGTGACTAATATTGGGGAGGACGTCCCTTTGGACATATACCACAACAATCAACCTAACAATAGTGTTACATTTTGATCATTCAAGCTAGCATTATAATAGGATCTTTAACTAAGAGAATAACAAGCACAACAATCAAACACAAGAGACAATGAATACAGTGTTTTTCCTCGGGTATGTTGAAATATTGTAACTTCAAAGAATATTCTATATATATCTTTTTGTGGTCCCCAATAGTCCTACCGGGAGAACCACTTGTATTAAATTGTACCCCGATGCTCCTAATCGGAAGAACTAATAAGAGTCATGAGGTAGTCCCCTCTAATTGTAAAGGTGGGTCATCAGCACCCCAGTGTGGTTACTTGAGCCTACATGTGTAACTCAAACCTACATGATTTAACTCGAACCTACATGTCAAATGAGTTAACTTAATTGAACGAATGAATATAAATAGAGGTGTAGTGCTCCTCATTTGGGACACACACACTCTCACTTGTGTCGCGCATTAGTGGAGAAGAGAAATAGTTGGAGAAGGAGGAGGATCAGGCTTTGATCTCCTTGCCGGTTTTATTTTTTATCTTTTTGGGGCATCTATATTGAGGAATATTTTGCTGGGTTTTTCCCTTTAGGGTTTTCCCAGGATAAATATTTGTGTTCCTTTTGTATGGTTGTGCTTGTCTATCTTTCAGTGATCCTATTTATATGCTTTTGTTATGAAAATGAAATGAAATACTGATGTCTTAGCTAAGCATATGGAAATTTAACATGGTATTAGAGATAACCTAAGAAGAAAAAATTGTGCAACTATAGAAGCTAGGGATTCTTACTTTTTGGGTCTCTCTCCACAATCCACCAGCAAAATTATGCTAGGCTAACTCTCCATTGAAGGGCACATCTTTTTGTCGAAGCAGAATTCGATTCGGAGCATTTTCAGTTTTCGATGCGGAAATTAGGGCTTTCTACAGAAGAGGAATTTTTGAGTGAGACCAGCATAGGATTGTTCTCCTCATAAAAACCAAAGTTTAGAGACCTGCATCAAGAAATTTGGTTGGGTGAAACTCTAGGAAAGTCAAACCCTAGTTTGACCCCTAGCTAGAAAAACCCTAAGTACTAAAACTTCTAAGTTTTGGTACATTCACTATATCCTGATATTGGTGAATGATCAGGGGCTGAAAATTGCAAGGTTTGAATATCAAATCCTTATGTACACTGTGTATGAAATTTCAGCCTCATATTCGCTATATTCTGGGAGATATTATCCCTCCAAGTTAGGGTTCTATCCTCTTCGAGAATTCATCCCTAAACAGGACACCTCAGGAGAAATACAATATATTGGGCTATAGAGGTCCAAATGGAATTCCTAAAGATGTCCTAGAAAGGGCACAGACTTTGATTTTAGTGGTCCAAATATCAGACTCAGAAGATGAGCCAGTGACATGTGGCATTCCATACAACTTCGTTGTTCTGAAAAATCCTGTAACAGGTCACCTTGGGAAAAGGATAATAACTACCAAATGGTAAAACCAATTCTAATTAAAAATATGGTGTTGGATCAGGGACATGAGAGGTTATCTCTGTGAGAAATTGCAGACATAGAGGATCAGTAATTTCGGATATATCATAGAAACAGTAACAGGAATTTCTGCAGAAGAAATTGGAAATCTAGGGCTTCCTGTTCTGGGAGCTTCCCTCCACTGTTTTCAGAAAAGGAGTACATTGGACAGATCCATTTGAAGATATATATCTATATATCCAATCATATCTGAAAGATTCCAACTTTTGAAAATTAGGGTTTTTGTGACAAACCCTAGATCAGCGAGCTTCAGAACCAAGACGAACACCTCAAATTGGTAAGATCTAATCCTTTGCTATTTTCACTTGAGGTTCTCATTTCAAAGTGATCTATCACATCAGCTTGATGATAAGATTGGTGAAGTTGACAAATTCCAAGCCTAGAAGTATATGATCTCTCTGAAG
>LPNX011134402.1:123508-139766 GCA_001517045.1 Pseudotsuga menziesii
AATGAAGAGATTCAATTTGTTGGAATGCAAAGTCATGGCCACACCCATGGACTCCAACCTAAAGCTGTTAGCTGATGACTCATTAGAGTTAGTGGATGTGACTCACTACAGACAGATCATTGAGTCATTGATGTACTTAAAAAATACCAGACCAGACATTTGTTTTGTTGTGAACACCTTAATTCAATATCTTGTTCAACCAAGACGGGTTCACCTAGTAACTGCAAAGCATGTGATGAGATATCTGAAAGGGACTATAGACTTTGGTCTATACTATGATGGTAGCCATGAGTATAGATTGTATGGCTACACAGATGTAGCTTGGGCTGGAAGTATCTCAGAAAGGAAAAGCACATCAAGTAGATGCTTTTGTTTGAGGTCTGCTATGAGTTCATGGTTTAGCAGGAAACAATCTAGTGTTTCTCTTAGCATGGTTGAAGCAGAATACATAGCATATTGTTCTACTAAGTTGTGAAGCCATATGGCTTCAGAATATGATATCAGGTCTCTTTGACCTGAATATGGACACTACAATGATTCTATGTGATAAACATAGTTGTGATGACAAAGAACCCTGTGTTCCGACGTAACACATAGAAATCCAGTATTTCTACATACAAGATAAGATGCAGGTGATGATACTCTAGATGCAGATGATGGTGATTTAGTATTTCTATACTGAATATAGAGATGATGATGTTTCAGTATTCCCATACTAAAGATATAGATGATGATGATTTCAGTATTCCCATACTGAAGATATAGATGATATTTCAGTATTTACATACTGTAGATACAGATGATGGTGATTCAGTATTTCTATACTGAAGATATATATGATGATGCTTTCAGTATTCACATACGAGAGATACAGATGGTGATAGTTCAGTATTCACATACTGAAGATGTAGATGATGATGGTTTGGATGATGATGTACTAACGAACCCTCTGCCTCGAGTAGAGTTTGAACACTTTCGAGAAAATCTTGGTGTGGTTCGAAAAGATCTTCCCCAAAAGGGGGGGTAGTGATGTTGTAGTGGGATTGTATCATCACTAGGCACTTCCCCTAAAGTGATCCGGAGACCTCGGTCTTCAAGAATGAAGAGGGATTGTATCATCCTGGGACATCTGTCCATAATAGATCCGGTGACCTTGGTCCTCAAGAACGTGGTGGGATTGTATCATCCCTGGGAACTTGCCCTAAAGTGATCTGGAGACCTCAGTCTTCGAGAATGAAGAGGGATTGTATCATCCCGGGACATCTGTCCATAATAGATCCGGTGACCTCGGTCCTCGAGAATGTGGTAGGATTGCATCATCCTTGGACATTGTCCTAAAGTGATAGGGACTGATTCTCCCGTAATCAATCTAGTGGCTTTTGTCCTCGAGAATGTGGTAGGATTGCATCATCCTTGGACATAGTCCTAAAGTAATAGGGATTGATTCTCCTGTAATCAATCCAATGGCTTCGGTCCTTGAGAATGTGGTAGGATTGCATCATCCTTGGACTTAGTCCTAAAGTGATAGGGATTGATTCTCCCGTAATCAATCCAGTGGCTTCGGTCCTTGAGAATGTCATAGGATTGCATCATCCTTGGACATAGTCCTAAAGTGATAGGGACTGATTCTCCCGCAATCAATCCGGTGGCTTCTGTCCTTGAGAATGTGGTAGGATTGCATCGTCCTTGGACTTAGTCCTAAAGTGATAGGGACTGATTCTCCCGTAATCAATCCGGTAAATTTGGTTGTCGAGAATGTGGTGGGATTGTGTCATCCCTGGACTTTAAGTCCAAAAGTGATCCAAAGACTTTTTCTCTTTGAGTTGTGGATTGCAGGTTGTTGCTGATGATGATGATGTCGTACTGATCGAAAGATCAGAGTATGATTATGATGATGTACTGATCGAAAGATCAGAGTATGATGACATACTGATCGAAAGATCAGAGTATGATGATGACGTACTGATCGAAATATCATAGTATGATGATGATGACATACTAATCTAAAGATCAGAGTATGATGATGACGCACTATGATTATGATGTTTCTGATCGAAATATTAGAGTATGATGATGATGTTTCTAATCAAAATATCAGAGTATGTTGATGATGTTTCTGATCGAAATATCAGAGTATGATGATGATGTTTCTGATCGAAAGATCAGAATGTGATGATGATTATGATCGACAGATCAGAATATGATGATGATGATGTTGCTACTGATCGAAAGGGCAAAGTGTTGATGATGATATTGCTGATCGAGAGATCAAAGTACTGAAGATGTTGCTGTTGATCAAAAGGTCAAGGTGCCGAAGATGTTGTTGCTGATCGAAAAGTCAAAATGCTGAATATGTTGCTGATCAAAAGGACAAAACGTTGAAGATGTTGTTGCTGATCGAAAATTCAAAGTGCTGAAGATGTTGCTGATCGAAAGGTCAAAATGCTGAAGATGTTGTTGCTGATTGAACAGTCAAAGTGCTGAAGATGTTGCTGATCGAAAGGTCCAAGTGCTGAAGATGTCATTTCTAATTCAAAGATCAAAATGCTGAAGATGTTGCTGATCAAAGACTGAAGATGTTGCTGATGATGAAGACTAAATATTGAAGATGAAGACTACATGATGTTGAAAAGCTTTCAATGATTTATAGATGTGTTACCATGCTGATGTTGATGATGTCCCCTATCTCTACTCTTGTTGTTGTTGATGTTGCTGTAGAATACCCTTCTCATTAAGGGGGAGTGTTGAAATATTGTAACTTTGAAGAATATTCTATATGTATATTTTTGTGGTCCCCGATGGTCCTACCGGGAGAACCACTTGTATTAAATTGTACCCCAATGCTCCTTTCGGAAGAAGTAATAAGAGTCATGAGGTAGTCCCCTCTAATTGTAAAGGTGGTTCATCAGCACCCCAGTGTGGTTACTTGAGCCTACATGTGTAACTCGAGCCTACATAATTTAACACGAGCCTACACGTCAAATGAGTTAACTTAAGTGAACAGATGAATATAAATAGAGGTGTAGTTCTCCTCATTTGGGACACACACACTCTCACTTATGTAGCGCATTAGTGGAGAAGAGAAGTAGCTGGAGAAGGAGGAGGATCAGGCTTTGATCTCCTTACTGGTTTTATCTTTTATCTTTTTGGGGCATCTATATTGAGGAAGATTTTGCTGGGTTTTTCCCTTTAGGGTTTTCCAGGATAAATATTTGTTTTCCTTTTGTATGGTTGTGCTTGTCTATCTTTCAGTGATCTTGTTTATATGCTTTTGTTATGAAAATGAAATGAAATATTGATGTCTTAGCTAAGCATATGGAAATTTAACAAGGTAAACCATAAATGGAGAAAACCCTGCAAATTTCTCAGAGATAGAATCAACACCAAAAGTAAAACCCCAAAACAATAAGATGATCTCTCGACAACAATAGTCTCTTTCTTTCTAGCCCCAGCAACTTCTTCTCCCTCATCTATGCGGTACAACTGAGTGTCATTGTGTGCATGATAAATAGGGAGGCTCACTCTCTATTTATACTAATTCCTGACTTGACAATAACTCAGTAGGGCCGACTTCACTAGGAGAGTCTAATAACCCTAGGGCCCCGCAACTACGGGGAATTTAACCCTTGAACAATAGGAGGGTTGCCCACAATGACTTGACATGACTTGTTTACATTATAGAAACTCTCGAATGGAACATTAGGGCATGACATGACTCAATTACATTAAAAAAACTTTCTAGAATAAACATCGGGTTACAGTACATAAGATATACAAGTGAATACATTCTGAAGTTACCATTACATCAATAGTCCCTCTTAACTAGGAAGGTATTCTCTCAACACAATTTATCAGCACAAGTCTTCTTCTCTGTATCATCTGGATCATCATCAAGTCCTTGTCATCTTCAAGTCATCTTCATCTAGATCTAGATCATCACTCGATTTGGATCATCATCACTGGATCTGGATGATCACTCGATCTAGATCATCATCACTGGATCTGGATCATCACTTGATATGGATCATCTCTGGTTCTGGAACATCTCTACTGGATCATCATCACAGGTGCTATCTCTTGATTCTTCTCGTCATAGGAAGTTCTACAGAGCCAAGCCTTTCTCATGCTGGTTGTAGGCCTAGCCTCCATGTAGGTATTTTTTAGCACTTATATCTGACCCTAAGTCAAAATGGCCCTCCTAGCACTTACATCTGACCATGAGAGGAACACATCCAACACCATGTCAAAAAGGCATGCCTAACACTCACATCTGACCATGAGAGGAACCAATCCAATCATCTATGTCAGAAAGGCCTAGCACTCACATCTTACCATGAGAGGATTCAATCCAGTCATATATGTAGGAAAGGCCCAACACTTATATTCGACCATGTGAGGAACCAATCCTAACTACATGTGGAAAGGGCTTTGCACATACATATGACCATGTGAGGAACTAATCCGGAATGTCAGAAGGGCTCTACATTTATATCTGATCATATAGGAACCAATCCCATAGTCACATCAGAATGGCTCTACACTTATATCTGAACATGTAGGAATCAATCCTATAGTCACATCATAATAGCTCTCAATCCCATATTGAGTATTCCTGGTAACTGACCAGGTGCCTCCATTCCAAGAATGGCATTCAACACTTATATCTTATCATGTAGGAACCAATCCTATAGTCACATTAGAATGGCTCAACACTTATGTCTGACATGCAAGGAACCAATCCTCTCATCATGACAGAATGGCTCATCCCTTACATCTGACCATGGAAGGAATCAATCCTCTCACCATGTCAAAATGGCTCATGGACTCATCACTTTCCCTTAGAAGGAACCTCGATTTGGAGAACACCAAGATTCTCCCTAAAGTACTCAAACTTCACTCTAGCTAATGGCTTAGTCAGCACATCAGCTATTTTTTCATCTGTCACAACATACTGGAGCTTCACTACTCCTTTCTGCACCATATCCCTGATATACTGATACTTGATCTCGATATGCTTCAACTTGTCATGGAACACTAGGTTCTTCGACAACTTCACAAAACTCTGGTTGTTGCAATATATACAAGTAGCATCCAACTGGAGATCAAATAAATCAGACAATAGCTTCCTCAACCATACTTCCTCACAACTAGCTGAACAAGCTGCGACATACTCTACTTCAGCTCTACTCAGTGCCACACAAGATTGCTTCTTGCTAAACCAAGAGATAACACTTGATCCCATACTGAAGCAACACCCTGAAGTGCTCTTCCTATCAATGGCACTACCTGCCCAATCTGAATCAACATAACCCTCCAGTTTAATCTTCTGATTCACCTCATACTTGATCCCATAATCATCTGTACCCCTTAGGTACCTCAGAATATGCTTTGCAGCAATCAAGTGAACATATCTCAGATCTGTCAAGAACTGGCTCAAGGTGTTCATAGCAAAGGAAATATCTGGTCTCATGTTCATCGGGTACATCAAGGACCCAATCATCTAACAATACATCGTAGCATCAACCACTTTTGATGAAGCATCACTCAATAGGTTTAGGTTCGATGCCATAGGTGTGGTCATGGCCTTGCATTCCATCACCCCGAATCTCTTCAGGATCTCGACTACATACTTCCCTTGTTCGATGGAGATTCCATCTACATTCTGTAACACCTCCATGCCTAGAAAATAGTGCATCATACCCAAGTCCTTCATTTTGAACTCGGAAACAAGCCTCCTCTTCATATCAGCAATCAACCCATCCATACCTGTTACAAACAGATCATCTACATACAGTAGGAGTATCATTGGGTTACCATATTCAACCTTGTAGTAAAGGTTGGAATCTGCTTTACTTTTGTAAAGCCCAAACTGGATAGAAAGCCATTAATTCTACTATAGCATGTCCTGGGTTCCTGTTTCAAACCGTACAGGGTTTTCTTCAATCTACACACATGAGACTCCCTGTCATGTGTCTCAAAACCGAGTGGCTTCTCTACATACATTTCTTCTTCCACTACACCATTCAAGAAAGCAGTCTTGACATCCATTTGGTGTATCTTCCATTTCATCACTGCACCCAGAGCAAGTATTGATCTGATGGAAGTGTATCTAGCTATAGGTGCAAAATTTTCTTCATAATATATTCCTTCTTTTTCTGCGAAGCCATAAGCCACGAATCTTGCTTTATATTTCTCTATGCTCCCATCTACAGCATGTTTGATCTTGTAGATCCATTTGGAAGTTACAACAGACTTCCCTTCTGGTCTTGGGAAAACATCCCAAACATCATTCTTGATGATCGATTGATACTCTTCGATCATAGCATCCTTCCATTCCTTATTTTCTACCACTTCTTCATAGTTGGAAGGTTCTTTATCGATGAAATCACATCATAAGGCTACATACTCAGAGCAGGACCTGGTCCTCTTTCTTTCTCTGTGATTCTCTTCTATAGCCCCATATCTTTCTGCACCTTCGATACCTTCTCGTACCCAATTAGGTTTCCTCTTATGAGGATTCTTCTCCTGAGGTAGATCTACATGTTCTTGAGGTTCTTCTAATTCTCGATCTTCTTCTTGAATTTCTTCGTTCATGGTTGTGTCATGATTTCTGGGTGCTTCTGTTTCTTCAGGATCTTCCGTAGGTCTCTTTCTGGATTTTCTATAAGTTGAGTCTTCATCAAATGTTATTTCCCTGCTGATGTCAATCTTCTTGAATCCTAGGAAGTATATTTTGTAATCCTTCAAGCTTTTAGAGTATCCCACCAATATACCCTTCTTTCCTGAAGGATCTAACTTTGTCCTCTTTTCTTTCGGAATGTGTATGTATATTGGACAATCGAATATTTTGAGATGGCTAACTTCTGGTTTCTTGCTGGAAAAGACTTCTTCAGGTTTCTTGTTGTTGATTACTCTATGTGGAGTACGTTTCTATACATACACTGTTGTTCTGACAGCTTCTTCCCATAGATGCATGGGAAGATCTTGCTCTTGCAGCTTCCAGATCCTTCTATTCTTTCTTTCTCCAACCCCATTCTATTGTGGACTATATGGAGTGGATAACTCCCTCTTAATCCCTGAATCTTTGCATAACTCTTTGAATTCATTTGATGTGAATTCTCCACCATTATCTGAATGAAAGGTCTTGATCTTCTTTTTAGTGTGGTTCTCGATCAAGGCTTTGAATTCCTTGAATTTGCTGACTACTTCATCTTTGTTATTCATAAAGTATATCCATGTCTCTCTAGAGAAATCATCAATAAAATAAACATAGTATACATACCCTCTTAAAGAACTGGATGACATTATCCTGAATACATCGAAGTGAATGATTTCTAATACTCCTTTTGCTTTGCTCTCGCTACTTGGAAATGCCTTCTTCATGTTCTTTCCTTTTGCACATCCTTTACAGACTCCATCATGTTTTTCCTGAATTTCTGGAAGACCTTCAACATCTTTGCTTGCAAGTGGTAGTGCTCTGTAATGTACATGTGCAAGCCTTCTATGCCAGAGTTCATTTGGCTCTACTATGTCATGGACCAAAGCTTGTTCTGGATGGCCCTTCAATTTGTATAATCCTCCTTCTTGTTCTCCAATTACTATTGCATTGTCAATAGTCTTTAATCTTGGACACATGAGGACTTGGCCATCTACAAATGCAACCCTCATTCCTTTTGCATCCAGTGCTGATATGGAGAGAATATTCTTCTTTAGTCCTGGTACAAAAAAGACATCCTTCATTTTCATAGAATTTCCAGAGTCTATCTTGTAGGAGGATTCACCACTACCTTTAATGGGATATTGGTAGTCATCCCCAAGTTTCACCTTATGGGGTGAATTATGTTTAGATAGTTTCTCAAAGGATTCCTTGAATCCTGTCATGTGTTTGGAAGCCCCATTGTCAATAAGCCAATATTTGCTTCCATGTGTGACAGTTCCCGTGAGATTAGAGATAAGAACATATTCTTCATCACTTGAAGACTCTTCACTTTCTTGTTTTACTCTCTTTCTGGGAGGATCATCATCCTCAGCAGTGTCAGAATGATATCTTCTTTTGGAATTATTATTCTTCTTAGATCCATTCTTATTCATGGGACAATTTCTAGCAAAGTGTCCTCTTTCATCACATGTATAGAATCTGAGTTTAGATGGATCCTTGTTTCTTTTTACAAAAATATCTTTCTGATGAGGATGCTTACCTTGGTGATGATGATTTTCCCCTCTGCCTTTCTTGGACTGTACTGTGAGAGCTTGAAATTCATTTCCCATATTCTCTTCTTGAGCTACTATTCGAGCTTATTCTTGTGTGCATTCTTCCCATAGTCTACTGAACTTGATTAACTTCTTTCTAGCACAGATTCCTTGGATGAAAGAATCCCATGATCTAGGGAGACCATTCAAGGTTTTCATCACAATTTCTGCATTCTCCACTTCTTCATCTATTGCTTCAAGTTGTTCTTTGATTTGGGAGACCCTTGTAAAGTATGACTGTATGGTATCCTCATTTTGGATCTTTACATTCTTCAATTGGTTCCTCAATGTCATCTTCCGGTTTATGTTCTTCCTTTGAAACAGTTTGGTTAGGGCATCAAACATGGATTTAGGTGTCTTTAGGGAGGACATCTATGGTATGAGGTGACCCTTGATTGAATCAGCAATAATCCTCTTAGCCATAACCAACTTCTTCTTGTGTAAGGCCTTATCCTCATCTTCCTCTGGAACTGGAACCTCCTCATTGATGTAGGATTCCAACTCATTTTCTTCCAGGACTAGGGAGATCCTATACTTCCAGGCTTGGAAGTTATCATCTCCCTCAAGATTTTCATCAAGCTTGGTATGATGAGACATCTTAACTGAGAACCTCAAATGGAAATACAAAATATTTAGATCTTACCAGGTCAAGATGTTGGATCTGGATCTGAAGCTGAAATTTTGCAGTGCTGGTTCAAGAGCATATTAGGGTTTGAATTTCCTATAGTTTTGTCCAACCAAATGCTTTGATCTTGATCTCTAAACTTTGATTTTGAGGAGGATATCAATCCAGGCCTGGGCTCACTCAAAAACTCCGCTTCTATGGAATGCCCTAATTTCTGGCAGCAGTGTCGAGTCAAAAACTGAAAATGCTCAAAATCAGATTCTGCTTCTACCGAAAGATGTGCCCTAGGGAGGAGAGTCATCCCAACCTTATTTTACTGAAAATATGTGGAGAGAGATCCAAAAAGTAGGAAGCCCTATTTTCCATAGCTGCACAGTGTTTTCTTCTCAGGTTAGCTCTGATACCATCTTAGATTTTTATCATTCAAGCTAGCATTATATTAGGATATTTAATTGAGAGAATAACAAGCACGGCAATCAAACACAAGAGAAAATGAACACATTGTTTTTCCTTGGGGAAACCATAAATGGAGAAAACCCTGCAACTTCCTCAGAGATAGAATCAACACCAAAAGTAAAACCCCAAAATAGTAAGATGATCTCCTGACAATAGTAGTCTCTTTCTTTCTATCCCCAGCAACTTCTTCTCCCTCAACTATGCACTACAACTGAGTGTGAGTGAGTGTGTGATAAATAGAGAGGCTCACTCTCTATTTATACTAATTCCAGACTTGACAATAACTCACTAGGGCCGACTTCACTAGGAGATTCTAATAACCCTAGGGCCCTACAACTGCGGGGACTTTAACCCTTGAACAATAGGAGGGTTACCCACAATGACTTGATGTGACTTGTTGACATTATAGAAACTCCCGATCGGAACATCGGGGCGTGACATGACTCAATTACATTATAAACACTTCCTGGAATAAACATTGGGGTACAATACATAAGATATACAAGTGAATACATTCCGAAGTTACAATTACATCAACAAATAGTACTCTCAACAACAACGCTGCCACAATTCAATTACCCCACTTACTTTATTGAATTGAATTGGTGAGAATTGAACACATTACAACCAACTAAACTACCCTTGGAGCCTTCCAACATATAAATCTATTACAAAATAACTTACACAAATAAATAAATACTTATTATTATTTTAAAATATTTAATAGTAAAAATTTTAATATATAAATGAAAAACTAACATTTTCTAATATTTTAATAATAAAATTGAATAAATAATTCAAGAATAACAAATTATTCCTATGAAAATTGCCATAGCATTAATAAAGTCAAATTTGCTGAATGGGTCAATGCTTAAGAACAAATAAGGGAATGGTCAATGCTTAAGCACAAATAAGGGAATGATTTAGGAACAAGAAACACTTAATCCATATCTCGGTTAGCTTTATGATCGGTGGGCTAAAGCTAGTTAGGTATTTAATGCGTCTTCGTAGTTTCTTTCCTCATCTTACCATTAATGAGTTGACCTAGTTTGTGTGGTTTTAGAGATTGCTTTGCTCTAGGAAAAGAGAACTTTGGGAGAGCAAGACATCAAGCATTTACAATTCAAATTCTGCTGGAACAATTGATTTTCTTTTTTGCGAGTTTAAGTATATTGATTGTTTCTCATACATTGTGTTTTGTCGTGTGATTTTGCTAAGGAGTCCCAAGAGATATGGACTCATCTTGCTATTCAATGGATTCCAAGAGGCTCCTCACAATGAAGCAATGTCTTTGTCCTCTACCGAAACAAGGTGCTTCAATGAATGGTTACATAGTATGGATATTTTCATTTTACCCTAATTTTTACATAGTATGGAGATGGGGTTGCTGACATAGGTTATTTTGTGAATCAGCTGAGCACTCCACTTGACCGCTTCTCTTCTCTGGAAATTTGTCTTCCGAGTTTCCAATCTTGAAAACTACTCATGGAACACAATAGGAAACTCTACAAATAGTATTTCGTGAATACCAGTGTACAAGTATCGCTCTAGCCAGTTTTCTGCACTCAACTATGACCTTTCTCTCTCCTTTTGTGCAAATACTAACGTCTTAGACTCCAGCCAATCCTCAATTTCCTCCTTCGTCGGATGCCACAACATTTCCCTCGACTCAAATGATTACGCGTGTCAGCAATGGAACCATTTGTTGACCTACTTTTCCTCTCACTCGTGACCCAGGTTCAACATAACAACTAAACCAATGAAACACCAAAATACATCATCCCGATGGAGCAAGCTCAACTGGTAGCACCTGTGAGGAAGGCACAGTCTCACATGAGATATACTAATGTGTAACTACCAAAACCCTGTTTCCACAGTCATAGAGCGATTACAGTCCCTTGGCGTGTGACCAAGGCGCTCGACAAAGTCTGAAGGATGGAGTATTTTACTACTCGACAATGGCACAACAGTGTGACATAGCCGGCGTGCGACACAAACTTGTCCTTAACAACTTAACAATCAGTGCACCTGTACGATGAAGATGATTCCTTAATAGTAAATGACACTGGTACAAGAGAATTACAAATCAATAGTAAATGAACATGAAATAATGTGCAATGCTTTGATGATGCTTAAGTCATTCATTCATTCATTTATTTTACCAATATTGCGATATTCATTTAAGCAATAACCATAAACAATGCAAGATAAGCAAACATTCAACATTCATATTCATCAACATAGGAAATAACAAGGAAACCCATGTGGGTAAAAACCACCAAGGTGCTCTTCATCTGGCATGATAAATATATGGCACCTTGTAGTCTGTGACTTAATTGAGGACCATTTTGTGATATGTATTTTTAGCTCAAACTCTTCTTTCTCTCATGCTCTCTGTTTTATGTTTTCTCCTACTACTCCTACTGATCCACACACAACTTGGATCAACTATTCTACTCTGCTATCTGTGCACTCAGCTGCAGAATGACTCTTACAAAATGGTCTGTGCAATCAGTTGTAGATCCATGACTCAACACCCTTCTACTACTATATTATCAGACTTCTCTCTAAACCTTTTAACATCCAACTATTCAAAAACCCTTATACAGAATGGGTTCCACCTATTTATAGATATTTACAAGACCGCGCAGGGTCGAATAAGTAAAAGTAAGTTCTTACAGTCATAAGTAGCCACAAAATGTCTTTCATACATGTATTATAGGCCATACTGGCCATAGAAACATCTTTTATCCCATTTGTATAAGTCATAACTAGCTGCAAAAAGCATCCTTTCATCTTCCTCCGACTCAAACTCCTAGGTTCTTCCTAACCTGTACCTATCCAGCCTTTACTCTTCTACCTACCAATATTCCATCGACTCTAGGTCCTCTTTTCCCTTGTCGGACTTTTCCTCATCACAACTTTTTCTGTTCTATGCTTTATTTCCCTCCTTTACCTACCTTTACTATGTCACATGCTTTCTTTGCCTCTTGTTCTTGCACTTCAGTTTCTTCCTTGTGCTCTATCCTAGCCCAACAAATTTGCAGTTGTATCTAGCTGACTCATGCTTGGAAGGCGTCGAAGTTGTAGTATGGTGGGAGCTGCAACAGGCTGTTTGATTTCAAATCCTAGGTTATGTAGTTAATGTTAAGTTAATTATCCCTTTAGACCATCTCACTCTACAACGTAACTTTTGTACCTCCAATCTTCGAGCGCGATATCCAATGGGGAGGGAACATGTCATTTACGCATGTTCCCCATCGCGCAGGTCCTCTCTGACTTTGAGTGTGCAAGTTTCCATAGCGATTTGCATGTACACTATTGAATCTCATTGAATATGCATGAATGGAGGAGAGATGTTGATGTTCCCTTGAGTTTTACCATGGAAATGATTTCAGGCCCACCAGATTTCACTATCTCCAAAGTCAAAACAGCACATGCAGGTTCACCTAGCGGGATTTATTTTCGTCATAGATCTAGATTGTGCTTTGATCCTGGTCATCAAAACCTGTGGGATCTATAGAATCCCATATATTTTCATATTTACCTCCTCCCCAATACCAAAACTTAGTATTTTTCCCATGCTTTCTTCATTTTCGACCAGGGGAAGCTTCTTAAGAACCTAGCTAGCACTCAGTAAGGTCATGCATGTGAAAAAATCCCCAAGATTTTGCACAGGCGCTAACACTCATCATGATCACCCTGCAAAAAATATACTGTATCAAGATTAATATGTATTAATTGTGTCAATCCCTACTATAAATATGTAAATCATGATGTTAATTTAAAAACAATTTTCTTACAAGTAATTGTGAAGAACCAAAATCATATCTAGCATTGACCGCTGCATCGATATCATTAGCATCAATGGGAGGAGTATGGGAATTTGAGCTATAATTGGACACCAGCTGTAAATGTGTTCACATAATTGTTAGATAATTAAAACAGAAATAATTAATGAAACAACTGAAAACTGTGATATAAAAAATAATAGACTATGTGAAGAGCGAGTTTGACTTACATATTGGAGTAACCCATCGTCACGAAACTATGAGTAAGTCGCATAGCATATGTTTCCACAAGCTGCAAAATGATGTGACATGACATGAAACTATGAACCCTATGCATGTCCAGTGTGATCTCTAGATCTGGTAGGGTGTCGAAACTTATGTGGATTCTGTGTGTGATGGTCCGGCCCGAGATGGGCTAGTCTCAAATCTTCCAACACCTTGGCCTACACTGCACTCAACATTAGTCCCATGTCGAAGCAATTCATCTTCCAAATGGAATAATGCCTCATGTGTTTCATCAATCACGGGGACCTGCAAGAGGATATAACCAAGGGTGGTTTGGTGTGTGTGGAGTTCGTTGCACATGGTTTGTACCAATCCTTTCCCCTTGCCTATCTTAAGGCATCCAATGTCATACCCCCTGGAAGTCTAAAATATCGAATTAATTTACATGTTTACCCAAGATAAAGTTGCCATACAATTTCCTCAGGAAATAGAATGGGATGTATCTATTCCCATGACGGACTTCATCGAAGACCATGTACCAGTGATCCAACCAATTGGGTTTAATATTTGGTTCAATGGACTAGTCTATAGAAGTGTGTGGTAAACTGGTGGGAGGAACCAATCCAGTGCTAGGGTCCCAAAATAGTGAAAAAAGGTTGTCTTTTGTTATCTTTAATGTCTTTACATATTTGTTGCTCAACCCAATGGAATAGTATTTCCTCCGGGAATCCTTATAGGAGCCAATGTTGTACAGTGCTCCCTAGGAATTTCAAATTTTATTGGTTATGTTATCTAGTGCCTCACCCAATGGTCGTAGTAAAAGCTTCCTCCCTCTAAAAATTGAACTAAGACTTCTCAATGCACCCAAATGAGCAAGAATTTTTGAATTCCTATCATGTTCCTCCTCCAGGTGTTTGGTGTTTGGATTTGGGTTTGGGTTATTGGTGGTTTGATTATTAGTGTTATCTATTAATATAAAAACCACAAATTACAAAATAAATTAATATTTCATTCTTTGTTTTAATTAAAAAAATATTAAATTAACAAATAAATACCAAAATCAAAGCAATTTTTACCTTCCATTGCATTCCACCTTGTTGATCTCCTCCCTCAAAAAGCGCCCTCTAAATCGCGTGCGAGATATAATTCCTTCCCCATATATCTCCCTTTCATTCTTCGCATCATAAAATGTAAAATAAAATAAAAAACTCATGGTCCTTTGTTTTATTTCTTTTTTTAGTTTTACAAATCACACTTGTGATATACAACAAGTGCGATATATCACACTTGCGATTTGTAACTCTTACAAAATGCAAGTGCAATATATCACACATGTGATATAGTGTACCTAGTATTTGCTTCAGTTTTAGGCTCGTGTTTTCCTAACCAAACCATCTATAATGCATATGCGTTATAGATTTAAAATTCATACATGCATTTTGGATTTATAGAATGGAACTAAAAAGTGGAACCATCTTCATGCGCACACCCTTATATTATATTCATGAGGGTACTATTGACCCGACTTACAATGCAGGATTTACCTCATGACTCTACGATGACCAATTACAATAATAACATCCCTACAGAGGAATAGAACATCTCCCTTGGGGTACAATAGTAAAATATATTCAGCATATCCTTCAAAATTACAATATTTCAACACAACTCCTTGAGTTCTTAGTTGAATACACTGCAAGAAAAAAAATGTTGTGGTGAGGCAGAGTTGACCAAGTATCAATTTTCTATACCAAATGTCGAATTGAGCGTCCCTAAGACACTTACCATTGAACAAGGTCAAAATTTTGGCATATGTGAGTAGGATCATGCAACTCATAGCTATCCTTCATTTGCAAAGTTAAACACAATATACCAAGGGACCAATCAGAAAACATAACAAATTTGATTTGTAAATTAAAAATGGTAATGACAACTATGACCACCAAATATAATTTAAGTCCCATCTCAATTTCCTAATTCATGTTTGGATGACATTTATTATCCCTCTTGAAGTTGGTATCCACCCATACCATGGTAGGCATGGGCTCTTAAGCAATCCAAAAACCAACCTTGGCAATAATATTGGGGAGGGATCCTTTTGGACATACACCACAACAACCAATTAACAATAGTACCCACAACAACAACACTGCCACAATGGAATTCCTACTCAACCCATCCTAACCCAAACAATAAAATGACTCAAACCAATAATGTGACTAATATTGGGGAGGACCTCCCTTTGGAGATATACCACAACAATCAACCTAACAATAGTACCCTCAACAACAACACTGCCACAATTCGATTACCCCACTTACTTTATTGAATTGAAATGGGGAGAATTGAACACATTGCAACCAACTAAACTACCCTTGGAGCCTTCCAACATATAAATATATTACAAAATAACTTACACAAATAAAGAAATATTTATTATTATTTTAAAATATTTAATATTAAAAAATTTAATATTTAAATGAAAAACTAACATTTTATAAAATTTTAATAATAAAATTGAATAAATAATTCAATAATAATTATTTATTCCTATGAAAATTGCCATAGCATTAATAAAGTCAAATTTGTTGAACGGGTCAATGCTTAAGCACAAATAAGGGAATGGTTTAGGAATAAGAAACACTTATTCCATATCTTGGCTGGATTTATGACCGTTGGGATAAATCTAGCTAGGTATTTAATGTGTCTTCGTAGTTTGTTTCCTCATCTTGCCATCAATGAGTTGACCTAGTTTCTGTGGTTTTAGAGATTGCTTTGGTCTGGACAAAGAGAAAAACAAGCTGCTACCAGGGGGCTTTTGACACTCGTTGGATATACATTTCGGAGAGCCAGACATCAAGCTTTTACAATTCAAATTCTGCTAGAACAATTGATTTCTTTTTCTCTCTTT
>LPNX011134402.1:141081-324837 GCA_001517045.1 Pseudotsuga menziesii
AAAGGTCATGATGAAGGCATTGGTGCCCTTGCTTGGAATGGTCCTATTCTCACCACTGGAGGACTGGACGGGATCGTAATCAATCATGATTTTCGTATGCGTGACCAAATTGTTCAAACATATATAGGGCATACCAATGAGGTTTGTGGATTGACATGGTCTCCTTTTGGACAACAACTTACAAGTGGGGGAAATGACAATCTAGTCTACATTTGGGATAAAAGCGTGGCATGTCATAATTATTCCTCTCAATATCTACACAAATTAGATGAACATTGTGTAGAAGTCAAGTCCTTAGCTAATTATCTATGTTTACCTTTTTTTTCCAGGACATATTATATCAAATTTAAGGTGAATTATTCTCCCCTATCAGTGAGAAGTTCTCTTGGAACTTCAAATCTAGTGAAAATTTCTTCAGTCAATATTTTTTCCACTGATTCTTCATTTTCCAATATCAATTCCTTGACCTCCACCCATTTTTTCTTTTACATACTGCCATACTTTCCCATTGAGTTTTTCAATATGCCAACTTGTCTCGGATGCCCCAGCTGAAGTTTTCATCTGAGACATTTTTTTCAAGAAAAGGTTGTGAAAATATCTGCTAATTGTAAAGCAATGGTGGTATGCCTTAGTAATTTTTTAATGTTCAATCTCAGCACGGTATCTTTAATTATATAAAATTCATTTCTACACCCAAATCCACTAGATATTTTTTGGATCATACTTACTCTGATGTGTACATCTACTTTGGGGTTACCTGGATCAATGTATTTTAGTTTAAGAAATTTTCCTATCATAGGGTATGTGTTAGCACTATTTTTTGCTCCGCATAACATGATGAAAAAAGTTATACATAGCAATCATAGCCTAAAAATGCAGGAAAAATTCCAGTCACAGGGTGGCCAAAAATTGTGTAAAAGAGGGTAACACATCTACGGTGGCGATCTAGAGACAAACCATATCGATAGAAATAATGATTTTTGCGAATACCATAAGTGCAATCCAAATTTCCCTTGATTTTTCATGGAATGACACTAAAGAGGACGCGGGTTTCAAGGGTTAGGATCTATAGAAGATAGATCAACTGGAAAGATTGATTTCGTTGAATCAAAATACTCCTGGAAATATTGGTCCCTGCATCTACGAAATGGATTAAAGGGTGGTAACATGCAATAGTGTAGATCTTGTCAGAGGAAGATCTACAGTGGATGATTCCTCCACGAATGGGACATGCATAGGACAAACCGTCTTGGGTATTTGCGAAAATTTTAGTCCCGTATATCCTTCCAAACAAACGGAGAGTATCTCTCCATCCTTTCCATACAATTTTATTCTAGACCCTCCACCTGAGACCCCAGACATTAAGAGGCAGCCTGATGGGCCTCGTGATGTCATTTCCAAGAGCATGTCTTTTCCACAAGGATCCATTCCACCCAATACCCAAATTCGATACATGCCTTTCTAGTTCCCTCAGATCCTTCATGATTTCCCTGCAAAATACTATAAATACCTCCCTAGGTTTTATGGAGAATTGGAAGGCCTTACAGCTGAGAAACATTTACAAGATTTTGAATACTTTCTTGACCTTTTTGAGATAGATCATGATGATGTTTGTATGAGATATTTTTCCCAATTCTTGCAAGGCAATGTCAAAAAGTGGTTCAAATATTTGCAGCCAGAATCCATCAATACATGGGAGGCATTCTTTACGTGCCTTCACTTTGTCGCATACCTACTTTTCCTCTTGCACTTGTACTTCAATTTCTTCCTTGTGCTCTATTCTAGCCTAACAAAGTTGCAGTATTATCCAGCCGACTCATGCTTGGAAGACGTCGAAGTTGTAGGGTGGAGGGAGATACAACATACCGTTTGATTTCAAATCCTAGGTTGTGTAGTTAATTTCAAGTTGATTATCCCTTTCAACAATCACACTCTACAATGTGAATTTTGTACCTCCTTTTGAAGGGGATTAGTGAAGATGCATGTGCAAAAATCCCCAAAATTTAGCACAGGCGCTAACACTCATCATGCTCACCCTGCATAAAATATATTATATCAATATTACTCTACAATGTTATTATAGTAGAATCATAAGATAGTACTCTACAATATTATAGATTTTCATAAAAAAATATTTTTTCTGTCATAGCAAAACACGCCATCGAAACTGAGCATATTGATAGAGTTATAAAAGATAAGTAATATCCCTAGTTTATTTGTCCTAGCCAATAGGTTCGGTAGTCCGAAGCTATTTCCAAACATAATGCCAAATCTTATTCCCGTCGATTTTTTTAATTTTAAAAAAATGCATATGCGTTATAACTTATTCATATCGCGTATGCGATATAGCGCGTATGTGATATAGCGCATATGCGATTCATATTGCATATGCATTATAACGCATATGCATTTTTTCTTAACTAATTTGGTACGAGACTAAAAAAGAGTAATTTAATCCTTATCCCATTATAATACCATTTAGACTCCCAATATTCTATCCAGACGGTCTATGGGGTGGCTCATGGCCCAACATTACATTGGTTAAGAGGGGGGGGAGTCAAAGGAGGGAGAGGAAGGTGTAGAGGGAATCATGGGAGGGAGGGATGGGTAGGGGACATATATAGGGGGGATAAAGGGAGGAGAAATATAAGGGGAAGGGAGGGATGTTTATGGGAGATATATGAGGTGAGGATAGGAGAGAAAAGAGGGGTTGCTGATTTTTTATTGATGTTTGCAAATGTATGGTCCACAGAATAGAACAGATCACTTGGTACCAGAAATATTCAAACAAGTGTGTGGCCATCAGTGTAATGAGTTTTTATATGTGTATTAAATATTTCGACGGTTTTCAAGATTTAGTAATTATTATTTATAGTAAGCAGGAGAAATCTCATTACTATCATCCTCCTCATCATAATAATCATCATCATAGCCATAGTCATCGTGATCATCATCATCATCATCATCATAATCATCGTCATCATCATTGTGATCTCCATCATCATCATCATCACCATCATTGTTAATCATCATCGTCATCGTGATTATCATCATCATCATCATCATCATCATCATCCTCATCATCATCATAGTCATCATCCTCATCATAATCATAGTCATCCTCCTCCTCCTCATTATCATCATTATTCATCATCACCATTCCATTGCAAATGCTTGAAAATAAAATCAAAGAAAATTTTCCACTAAACCCATCATCATCATCATCATTGTTGCTCATCATTGTTGTCATCATCATGATCCTCATCCTCATCCTCATCATCATCACCATCATTGTTCATCATTGTTTTCATCATCATTATCATCATCCTCATCATTGTGATCATCATCATCCTCACCATCATCATCATCATCATTACCCTCATCCTCACCATCATCATCATCATCACCATAATTGCTCATCATCATCATCATCGCCATCATCATCATCATCATCCTCATCATCATCATCACCCTCATCCTCATCATTATCATCATATTCATCATCCTCCTCCTCATCATCATCATGATCATTTTTCATCATCATCGTTATCATCATCATCATCATCACCATCATCATCATCATCATCATCATCATCATCACCCTCATCCTCATCATCATCATCATAGTCATCATCCTCCTCCTCCTCATCATCACCATCATTATTCATCGTCATCATAATCGTCATCGTCATCATCATCATCATCATCCTCATCCTCATCATCATCATCATCATCATCACCCTCATCCTCATCATCATCATGGTCATCATCCTCCTCCTCCTCATCATCACCATCATTGTTCATCATCATCATCATCATCATCATCATCCTCATCATCATCATCCTCATCCTCATCATCATCACCATCATCATCCTCATGCTCATCATCATCCTCATGCTCATCATCATCATCATCACCATACTCATCATCATCATCACCATCACCATCATCATCATCATCATCATCATCATCCTCATCCACATCATCATCATCATCATCAACCATCATTGTTCCTCATTATCATCATCATCATCATCATCATCACCATCATTGTTCATCATCATTGTCATCGTTGTCATCATCACCATCCTCCTCCTCCTCCTCATCTTCATTATCACCCTCACCCTCATCCTCATCCTCATCATCATCATCATCACCATCATTATTCATCATCATCATCATTGCCATCATCATCCTCATCATCATCACCATCATCTTCATCCTCATCCTCATCATCATCATCATAGTCATCATCCTCCTCCTGCTCATCATCGCCATCATTGTTCATCATCATCGTCATCGTCATCGTCGTCGTCATCATCATCATCATCACCACCACCACCACCACCATCATTGTTCATCATCATCGTCATCGTGATCATCATCATGATGCTTATCATCATCATCACCCTCATCCTCATCCTCATCATCATAGTCATCATCCTCATCATCATTATCATCATCATCTTCATCATCATCATCATTATAATCACCATCATAGTCATCATCATCCTCATAATCATCATCATAATCATCGTCGTCATATTCATACTATTCGTGATCATCATCGTCATCATCATAGACACTACCGTTGTCCAAGGATAGGTTTGGAGGTCTTAACCATTGGTATGGGGTCCATTGTCAGGTTATAGAAGTTTAACATATTTTAGTCCAACATTGATATGCATTTGATATTTAATATTTTAATATTTGATAAGCATAGATCAGTCAAGTTGCATATTTAGTGAGCACTAAATTGTATATGCGATATATCGCATATGCACTAAATTGCATATGTGATATATCACATATATGTTTTGGAGATCACGTAAAAAAATGACCGTTATTAAAAAGAATTGTATCAATATCGCATATGTGATAAAACGAACATGCATTATATCACATATGTGATATGTGTTATATAAAAAATGTTGGGTTGTGTGTTGTGCGCTAGTTTTACTATAGAAAAATACATAATTCTTCTAAACCCGCGCATAGAGAACTGTTCAACCAGTAAGTTATGAGATGGAACTAGAAACACATGGACATGTATAAATTGGAAAACAACTAGGGTTCAATGAACACCAAATTAAATGCTATCACTAGGGTTGACAAGTTATGAGATGGAAGTAGGGTTTAGTGACCTCTTTATAAGTTATGAGATGGAACTAGAAACACATGTGCATGTACAAATTGGGAACCAACAAGGGTTTCATGAACACCAACCTGGATGCTATCACTAGGGTTGACAAGTTATGAGATGGAACTAGGGTTTAGTGACCTCTTTACAAGTTATGAGATGGAACTAGAAACAAATGTACACATACATCTTGAAAACCAACTAGGGTTTCATGAACACCAATTTTCATGCTATCACTAGGATTGATAAGTTGTGAGATGGAACTAGGGTTTAGTGATGAGAGAATACCTTTCTAGTTCCTTCTCTTTACAAGTTATGAGATGGAACTAGAAACACATGGACATGTACTATAAATTGGAAAACAACTAGGGTTTCATGAACACCAAATTGCATGCTATCACTAGGGTTGACAAGTTATGAGATGGAACTAGGGTTTAGTGACCTCTTTACAAGTTATGAGATGGAACTAGAAACACATGGACATGTAAAAATTGGAAAACAACTAGGGTTTCATGAACACCAAATTGAATGCTATCATTAGTGTTGACAAGTTATGAGATGGAACTAGGATTTAGTGACCTCTTTACAAGTTATGAGATGGAACTAGAAACACATGGACATGCACAAACTGGAAAACAACTAGGGTTTCATGAACAACAATTTGCATGCTATCACTAGGGTTGACAAGTTATGAGATGGAAATATGGTTTAGTGACCTCTTTACAAGTTATGAGATGGTACTAGAAACACATGGACATATACTGTAAATTCGAAAACAACTAGGGTTTCATGAACACCAAATTGCATGCTATAACTAGGGTTAACAAGTTATGAGATGGAACTAGGGTTTAGTGACCTCTTTACAAGTTATGAGATGGAACTAGAAACACATGGACATGTATAAATTGGAAAACAACTAGGGTTTCATGAACGCCAAATTGCATGCTATCACTAGGGTTGACAATTTATGAGATGGAACTAGGGTTTAGTGACCTCTTTACAAGTTATGAGATGGAACTAGAAACACATGGACATGCACAAATTGGAAAACAACTAGGGTTTCATGAACACCAATTTGCATGCTATCACTAGGGTTGACAAATTTTGAGATGGAACTAGGGTTTAGTGACCTCTTTACAAGTTATGAGATGGAACTAGAAACACATGTACATGTACATATTGCAAACCAACTATGGTTTCATGAACACCAAATTGCATGCTATCACTAGGGTTGACAAGTTATGAGATGGAAATATGATTTAGTGACCTCTTTACAAGTTATGAGATGGAACTCGAAACACATGGACATGTAGATATTGAAAACCAACTAGGTTTTCATGAACACCAATTTGAATGCCATCACTAGGGTTGACAAGTTATGAGATGGAACTAGAAACATATGGACATGTAGATATTGAAAACCAACTAGGGTTTCATGAACACCAAATTGAATGCTATCACTAGGGTTGACAAGTTATGACATGGAACTAGGGTTGACAAGTTATGAGATGGAACTAGGGTATTGTAGGGTATGATGTTATGGTACATGATATGTTATTATAGGGTATTACATGGTATGATGTTAGTATTGTAGGGTATGGTATGGTATATTAGTATGGTATGGTATGTTAATATGGTATGATGTTAGTATCATAGGGTATTGTAGGGTATGATATGGTATATTACACATGCATGCATGACTTAGAAGTAGAAACACATGTAAATTTAGTGTAATTAGGTAGTGTATGACATGGAACTAGGGTTTACAAGTTATGAGATGGAACTAGGGTATTGTAGGGTATGATGTTAGTATGTTATGTTATGGTATGTTATTGTATGTTAGTATGGTATGATGCTAGTATCATAGGGTATTGTAGGGTATGATATGGTATTTTACACATGCATGCATGACTTAGAAGTAGAAACACATGTAAATTTAGTGTAATTTAGGTAGTGTATGACATGGAACTAGGGTTGAAAAGTTATGAGATGGAACTACGGTATATTAGGATATGATGTTATGGTACATGTTATGTTATTATAGGGTATTGTAGGGTATGATGTCAGTATTGTAGGGTATGGTATGGTATATTAGTATGGTATGGTATGTTAATATGGTATGATGTTAGTATGTTATGTTATGTGTGGGAAATTTGAACCAGAAAGTGAGTAATTCTAACCATAGGAGAATCTAGGAGCGTTATTGAGGTTCATAGATCAAATTTGGGTGCAAGATTCATAAAAAACCATCAAATTACAGTTAAATTACACACAATGATAGTTGGAAACAAGATAATTTTGGACTGTCTAACTCTGAAATTATTATTAATAGGTTTATAATTACATCTTAATATTTTTGAATGGCTTTGGAAGCTAATTGTGAGCAAAAATCCCAAAATTGCCAAATTGGAATCAAACCCCCTAGGCGGGCCAATCGCGTCCCAAATATCTCCAAATGGCCACGAATCGCTAAATTGGCATGGATGATGTGTGCTAGGTCAATGATTACACCTTAGACAACATGGGTGTGGAAAACTGGATGGTTTAGACTCTCAATGCAACATTAATTGCACTAAATCAAGCCAAATTTGGGCAAAATCCCACTCTAGCGCCCCAAGTCAACTTGCTTGTCCACATTCAATGAATGGGAGCACACCAGAAATGATGGTTGTGCATATGTGGCTTGATGACTAGGATGGAGTATGGATGTGGGTCATTGAACCTCAACTTGACATGGCATATGTCCACCTAAGCAGCCCTAGTCCACCTCATAGTGTATTAAAGCTTTAAAAAGCAATAAAATTGACTAATTAGTGTAAATAAGGTACTAATGACGGATTACTGTTCTAAAAAACTCCCTTAATCCAACAACTAATTATGCTCACAAAATGATGAAGGCCTTAGCAACAATGGCTCAAGTCACCTCAAGTACATAATTAGAAATTTCAATTTTTATTTGTCCATGTGAAACCAAGGAAAGAAGGAAAACCACATGGGAAAAACCTCCCCTCAAGAATGGACATGGGGCTGGACCGGAAATGAGATAACAACAAATTTCCATCCTTCACTCACCCTAAGAAAATATTTCAGGTAAGTGAAGGTCTTCTTAGTGAAAGCCTTGGTAAAAATGTGTACAGTTTGCTCGGTGGATGGGCAATACTGCAATGAGATCACTCTGTCATGCACTAATCCCCGAATGTAATGCATGTGAATATCTATGTGTGTTGTCCTCTACCTATGTACTGGATCAGTCTATATCTTGGTGGCACTCTGATTATCCACCCAAATGTTGGTTGGAGAATCAATTGTGACACCAAACTCCTGAAGAATTCCCTGCAACCAAACACACTGAGTTGCAGCATTGATTGTTGCCCTGTATTCGGCATTTGCTGATGAAAGTGATATGGTGTGTTGTTTCTTACTTTACCAGCAAATAATACCCTTAGAAAACATGAATACCTTGTCGGCCATCATGTAGAATACCTTGTGAAAGTTTTCCTCCATCTCTATGCGGGCATCATTAGCATCCATCTTCCTCCTTTGGTGTGCACGTCTGATCTCAAAATTGTAAGGCTCTAATGTACCCTCACCATCTTGCAGTTTAGCCTTCGTGAGCATCCACACTCACAATCCAACATCAAATAGTCATGCTCTGATACCACATGATTCGAAAACAAACTCTTTGCTATTGTATGACGTTAACATGAATTGCATAAAGAGCATGAACGAAGCTCACAAATCCATAAGAAGAGAACCAAAAAGCATAGACAATATGCACATAAAGACAACAAGTTGATAATGGAGTTCATCCAGGATGGACTACTTCTCTGGGACTACTTCTCAATAGGAGGGCCAATCTATAATCTCAGCATAAGGAAAAATACATGGCAATGATACAATGATACCTTGGCGACAATGGTCAGGAAGAGAACCGCTGCCCAAAACACAACCAGACTACTTCCAGCAACTCCGAAGTCTGAAGACGGTGTAAAACAAGTATAAACACTCGTACCTTCCTCCTGCAGAGCTACGCAATATCCCTTCTCTCCTTTAGCTACAAAGTCTCCACTCCAAAGCATGAGTGGCAATGGAAACCAAGGGGGTTTATATAGTGTGGAAGAGGTCTCCTTCACATGTTTCTCATGACTTCTTAGTTACAACTAATTTTGCCTAAGAAGGAATATGGTTCCAAGTCCCCACACTTGGTTAGGCTCTTCTTAAATTATGTAGTTAACATAGTTACAACTATGCCAACCACATTTTATATTTTTAGAATATTACAATAAAATTCTTTTCCTCCAAAACCACATGGTTCATTGAACCCACAATATGGTTTTTTTGTTTAAAACAAATTTGTTATAACGTAACTTGTTTTTAGACCCACTTATAACCCATTTTATATAGTTTATAATTTGACATGTGCTGAAATAGAGTGCGAGCTCCCATGCAGGTCAGAGCTCTCGGTCACGTTGGAGGAAGAACCAAGGTCAGGGCTAAGCCTCGGCTCCTTTGGGGCTTGAAATGCCACTTTAAAAAAATTATTCCCATGCATTATACAAGGAACACTACTAGCGCAGTTGGTAAAGGTGCACAGACACGGTATGGGAGGTTAGGAGTTTGAAACTGGCGGAGCAGCAACATTTTGGTGAGCTTCAATCAATATTGGCCAATCCGGTGCTACCACGTGGCAGTTCTAGATTGGTCCACCTCAACGCCCAATCAGCTGCCAACTCATCTGCCGTACTGCCAAATAAGTTGCGCAGTCACCTCTGTACTAACACATGTCACATTCGGATTGGTCTGTACTGTTGACTGGATTGCCACCTCATCATCCGTACATGACACGTGTCGCATTCGGATTGGTATGTACTGCTGACTGGATTGCCACCTCATCATCCGTACATAACACGTGTCGCATCCTGATTGGATCGTACTACCACCTGTTTATCTGTACAACTTTCATGTCATCCATCTGTACTATATGGATGCCATGTGTCACCCTGCCAGTGGTGCCATGTGGCACCGCCATTTTTCCAAATTTGCTTGTTTCATCAATACAACAGAATGTAATAACTTTCTCATACGGAGTCCATTTGAGGTGAAACGAACGTCGTTGGAATTGTCTCGATGAGCCCTTTGATCTAACACTAGTTTTGCTGAGATTGGAGGACTTAAAAAAATTCCTTCTTGGATCCTCCTGGATCATTCCTCCCCACTGAGAAGCTTTTGGCCTCCAAAAGCCTATACTAATTAACAGATAGGTGAGGGAATTACTCCCTCACTTTCTCCTTCTTGATCCACTTGGATTTTCTTGGATGAGTGCCTCTAATTCCCACTCGAAGATAATCAACATCACCTCTGCGAGAAGTCCTTGTCCTTCTGTCCAAGATGACATCTTCCTTTAGCTCATCCATGTACTCAGGAGCAAATTCATAAACTAATGGCAATGAGACATTCTCCCTTTCATCCATGATCATGGGAGGCTCATAGATTTTCAAGTTCTCCACATTCACCGCTGAGTAGATTTGCGTGTATGGCGGTAGCTCTAAGCGAAAGGAATTCGTCCCAATCTTCTCCAAGATGGTGAAGGGACCATATCTAATGGGCTTGAGATTATTTCCTTCTCTGTTCATCCTCTCCATGCTGATGTGAAGCCACACTTAATCTCCCACCTGAAACTGATGATCAACTCTATGCTTGTCATGGTGAGCCTTGTACTGGGCTTGACTCTTCTCCAACTGCTCTTGCATTGCTTGATGTACCTGTTGAACTCTCTGAATGAACCTGCAGTATTTGTCTTCATCCTTGGAAGTGCTTGAACCAACCTCTCTCCCATAAGTCAATTCCAATGGAGTCTTTGGAAAGTACCCAAAGCATGTCTCAAATGGCGAGCTTTGAGTGGAACAATGCATAGCCCTGTTGTAGGCATGCTGCACATACTGGATCTGTTCATCCCATAACTTAGGATGCTTATTGCAATAGCCTTGAAACAAATGGACAACTTTCCTGTCGAATACCTTTGTCTGTCCATCGGTTTGTGGATGGAAAGCAGTTCTCCTCTTCAGCTTGGTGTCCATCATACACCATAACTTTGTCCAAAACTCTCCAAGGAATCGGGAGTCCCGATCCGAGATAATGGACGTAGGAAGTCCAAAGTGAACCCATACATGCTGAAAGAAAAGAGAAGTAGCCTGCTCTACAGTGACCTTCTATTTACATGGCATAAGATTACACATCTTTCTAAACCTATCCACGACCACATACAAGTAGTCATGACCCCTCCTAGACATAGGCAAACCCCCCACAAAATCCATGGAAATGCTTTCCCAAGGATGGGAAGGAACAGGAAGTGGTGAGTACAACCCCAATTTTATATTAGTGGGCTTACAAGTAGAGCACTTCACACACCCCTTTACAGATTTTGTTACAATTTCTTTCATGCGAGGCCAATACACAAGTCTTTGCAAATGATAGAAAGTATTACCTACCCCAAAATGCGCTGATACAAGAGAAGTATGAGCTTCTTGTATTACATGGACTCTTTCACTGATAGGAACACATAACTTGCCCAAATGATAGAGCAACTTTCCCTGCAAATAGTATCCTTCCACCTGTGTGCCATTGGTTAGCTTCTCATAAATCTCCTTGAAATCATCATCAGTAGCATACTACTCAATATAACTTTCATGGGTCAAAGAAGCATTTTTCAAAACAATAGATGCAATAATAGGAGGTCTAGAAAGCATATCTTCCACTTTGTTACTAGTACCCTTCTTGTACTTGATCACTAGATGGAATTGTTGAAGAAATCCCATCCACCTGAAATGACGACCTTGCTGGAGCTTAGTCTGGGACTAGAGATACTGCAAGGGCTGATGATCGGTATGGATGATCATATCCTTACCCATCAAGTAGTGCTTCCACTTCTTGACACTCTGAACCAAAGCATACAACTCTTTGTCATAGGTGGGGTAGTTGATCACTGCTTGAGTAAAAGTATCTCAATGGTAGCAAATAGGCTTGCGGTGCTGCATCAATACTGCCCCCATGGCATATCCACTAGCATCTGTCTCTATCTCAAATGGCTGCTGCAAATCTGGCAAGGCTAGGACTGGGGCGGTGCTGATCTTTCCCTTCAGTGTGTTGAAGGATTTCTGCTGCTTACCTCCCCACTGGAAGGATTTCTTCACACTTGTTAATGCATGCAAAGGAGATGCTATGTATGAGAAGTTCTGAATGAACCTCCTCCAATATTGAACTACTCCTAAAAAGATTCTCACTTCAGTAGTGTTAGTAGGCTTAGGCCAATTGACAATTACATCAACTTTTGAAGGATCAATTTTTAAATTTCCACCTCCTACAATATGACCCAAGTAAACTAATGAAGTTTTTCCAAATTCACACTTTGACAATTTTACATACAATTTCTCCTTTTTCAAAGTATCTAATACTTGCTTTACATGCCCCACATGTGCTTCCCAAGTTTTGCTAAAGACCAAGATATCATCTAAGTATACAATGACAAAATCATCTAAGAATGGCCGGAAAACATCATTCATTACCCACATGAAGGTTGCAGGTGCATTGCAAAGCCCAAAGGGCATCACCAACCACTCAAATAGACCTTGATTGGTCTTGAAGGCCGTCTTCCACACATCACTTTCTGCAATTCTGATCTGGTGGTAGCCACTGCGCAAATCCAACTTGGTAAAGAACACAGCATCTTTCAACTGGTCAAGCAATTCATCTATGCGAGGAAGCAGGTATCGATTCTTGATCGTGATCTTGTTGAGAGCCCGATATTCAAGCAACATCCTCCATGTGCCATCTTTCTTCATCACCAACACAATCGGTGAACCACATGGAGAGGAGCTGGGTCTGATCGCTCCTTGGTCCAACAAGTCTTGAACCTGCTTCTTAATCTCTGTCATTTCAACTGCGGACAACCTGTACATGCTCACATTAGGAAGAGGGGCATCCTGTTGGAGATGGATCTCATGTTGAATCTCCTTTTTGGGAGGCAAACCTGTAGGTTCCTGAAATATTTCATCATAGTTCACCACAATATCAATCATAGCCTTTTTATGAGAAGGATCACAACCTTTGAAAGCATCGGATGCCTCAGCATCTTTTTCTCTCACAACCATGAGCATGTATCTCTTATTAGTGTTGATGAGCCATTTCATCTGTCCTGCACTAACAAGAGTGGTGTTAGCCTTCATACTGTGAGCTCTCACAATGTACTCCACCCCATTTTTGGTGAGATGGTACTTGTTCTCATGACAGAAGAATACTGCTTTTCGATCATACAAGTATGGGCTTCCCAATACGATACCGTAGATGTCAAGAGGAACAACATCTAAGTCCACCTCATCGATCAAATTTGAAGCAATAGCAAACCTTAACCTGCATTGCTTAGTCACCTGTAGCTTAACATTATCACATACCCATCCAAGAGAATAAGGCTTGGGGTGAGGTTTAGTCTGTATGCCCAACTTCTTAACAACTGATTCTGAGATCAAATTTACTTGAGAACCCAGATCAAATAATGTTTCAATCTTTGTATGCTTAGACACAACTCTGATGTGAGACAACTCACTTCTTCTTTTATCATTTTCTTTAGAAACATGAATAGAACTTGAACCAGTATGAGAAGTTTTGTTACCTTGCATTCCCATGGCTGTAATCATGGTTTCATCACCTGAGTCGGAACCCAAATCTTGTTGCATTGTTGCAACGGTCTTTTTCTTCTTTTTGCCTCCATAATGCTTTGGCCTCTGTTCAGGATGCAACTTCCAACAACTTTCTTCATCATGCCCATCAGTGTCGCAATGTTGGAAATGGAGCTTTCCTCCTTCCTTCTTGGCAGCAGCTTTCTTCTTGCTCTTGTCTTTCTTTTTGGACTTGTGGTTGTTGTTGGGCTTGAAAGGCTTCTTCAGATGGTCTTCTTGCAAATGCTCCCCCTGCTCTCAAGATGAGTAGCCTGAACACTTGCTTCATCCACACTAGTAGGATTCAACAACAGCAAAGTATGGCATAGATAATGATGAAGAGCACCAATGTACTTCAAAAGAGTGTCAGAGAATCTAAAAAAATATTCAACTCTAAATCTTTCTTTCTAAATTCTTCAGTAAAATTATGAACACTCTGACCCTTGCCTTGTCTAAAACTTTTCCAATCCATCATATCCTTTTGAACATAACCCAACGGATAAAATTGCTTATGTAAAGCAAAAATGAAAGCAGACCACGATGAGAGAAGATTACCCATTTGTTTGCTACCTTGCTAAAGCTTGCTTTCCCACCATACAAGTGCGGTGCCTGTCAGCCGAAGTGAATCCAATTGAATCTTCACATCTTCTTCTTTGATCTGCTGGACTCGAAAATATACCTCAATTTTCCTTATCCAATTGTTTAACTTCTCTGCATTCGCTTCCCCATTGAACATGGGCAAATCAAACTTCACATCGAGCTTCAATAAGGGCTTCTTTTGAGGCTCTATGTCAGGAACCTTGGAATGCTGAGAATGAGATGAGCAAGAAGCACTTGAACTTGTGCTTGAAGCTAAAGGTGAAGAGGGAGGTTCGGGAGGCTCTTCGCCACCTCCTCCTTGGTTAACTGAAGCATTGCCTTCGTCCTTCACTTCTTTGTCTTCCTTCTTTACTTCACTTTCTTTTCTTTCTTTTGCCATGTGTTCTTCATAGTATGCAAACAACTTGTCTACCTTGTCGGCCATCATGTAGAAGACCTTGTGAAAGTTTGCCTCCATATCGATGCGGGCATCATTATCATCCATCTTCCTCCTTCGATGTGCACGTTCGATCTCAGAATTGTAAGGCTCTAATGTACCCTCACCAGCTTGCAGTTTAGCCCTGATGAGCATCCACACTCACAATCCAATGTCAAACAGTCCTGCTCTGATACCACATGATTCGAAAACAAACTCTGTGCTACTCTATGACGTTAACATGAATTGCATAAAGAGCATGAACAAAGCTCACAAATCCATAAGAAGAGAACCAAACAACATAGACAATACACACATAAAGACAACAAGTTGATAACGAAGTTTGTTCAGGATGGACTACGTCTCTGGGCCTACTTCTCAATAGGAGGGTCGATCTATAATATCAGCATAAGGCAAAATACATGGCAATGCTACAATGATACCTTGGCGACAATGGTCAAGAAGAGAACCGCTGCCTAAAATACAACCAGACTTCTTCCAGCAACTCTGAAGCCTGAAGATGGTGTAAAATGGGTATAAACAATCGTACCTTCCTCCTGCAGAGCTACGCAATCTCCCTTCTCTCCTTTAGCTACAAAGTCTCCACTCCAAAGCATGAGTGGCAATGGAAACCAAGGGGGTTTGTATAGTGTGGAAGAGCTCTCTTTCACATGTTTCTCATGACTTCTTAGTTACAACTAATTTTTCCCAAGAAGGCATATGGTTCCAACTCCCCACACTTGGTTAGGCTCTTCTTAAATTATGTAGTTGACATAGTTACAACTATGCCAACCACATTTTATATTTTTAGAATATTACAATAAAATTCTTTTCCCCCAAAACCATATGGTTCATTGAACCCACAATATGGTTTTTTTGTTTAAAACAAATTTGTTATAACGTAACTTGTTTTTAGACCCACTTATAACCCATTTTATATAGTTTATAATTTGACATGTGCTAAAATAGAGCACGGGCTCCTATGCTGGTCGGAGCTCCCGGTCACGCTGGAGGAAGAACCAAGGTCGGGTCTAAGCCCCGGCTCCTTTGGGGCTCGAAATGCCACTTTAAATTAATTTATTCCCATGCATTATAGAAGGAACACTACCAGCGCAGTTGGTAAAGGCGCAGAGACAGGGTATGGGAGGTCAGGAGTTCGAAACCGGCGGAGCAACAACATTTTGGTGAGCTTCAATCAATATTGGCCAATCCGGTGCTGCCACGTGGTAGTTCTGGATTGGTCCACCTCAATTCCCAGTCAGATGCCAACTCATCTGCCGTACTAGCAACTAAGTTGCACAGTCACCTCTATATTGAAATGTGCCACATTCGGATTGGTCTGTACTACTGACTGGATTGCCACCTCATCATCCGTACATGACATGTGCCGCATTCGAATTGGTCCATACTACTGACTGCATTGCCACCTCATCATCTGTACATGACACATGTCCCATCCTGATTGGACCGTACTGCCACCTGTCTATCTGTACAAATGCCATGTCATCCATCTGTACTGTATGGATGCCACGTGTCACCCTACCAGTGGTGCCACATGGCACCCCCATTTGGCCAAATTTTCCTATTTCATCAATACAACAGAACGCAATAACTTTCTCATACGGAGTTCGTTTGAGGTGAAACGAATACCGTTGGAATCATTTTGACGAGCCCTTTGATCTGATGTTAGTTCTGCTGAGATTGGAGGACTTCAAAAAAAAATCATTCTTGGATCCTCCTGGATCAATCGACCTCTCCTCGCGACCGTCGATCAGAGAGGACCCTACCAATTTTCCCGAATTGAGATACTGACCCCGTCCACGCTAGTTCAAATCATCAAATGAACCACGACCATAGATCAATCCCCACCTTTCTTGTGACCATTGATCTTTGCAACCAGTACTACCTTTTATGATTTGGAATCATGACTTTATCCATGCTTGTTTGGAATGCGAAATAATCTATGGCCGTAGATTTTCTCATACTCTTATCTCCACTGTCAGATGCCTCTATCCTTTAATCCATTTCGTGATTTGGAAAAATGGTTTTGGACGAGCACGTCTGTTGCGTGAAATGCTTCAGTGCCATTGATATGTCTTTAGATTAATCTCAACCTTCCATTATGGTTCCCATTTAATGCATTCCACACATCCAACGAACACGCTTTACCTTGCATCTTTGATCCACAAAATTCCTTTCTATCATCAATATTTATTCGAATCATGGCCATTGATTCAATTTGTCCTTTACCTCATTCATGCTACCGCTTTTTCAAGAGGCAGAATGCCACTCCATATATTCCTTCAGTACCCCTGCAAACTCTGAGGATGCCTTCCCAATACTTTCCAATAAGGTCTTTTCTCCAAACATCTCCCATAATTGAAAATTTTTGAATATGGTGTTAACAACTGGCTCCACAAGGGATGCTATCCTCCCAGTGTGGTAGCAAAGAACCCCACAGACTAGTCACCAAATCCATTGCCAACATCCTCTTACTTTATTTTTCTGAAAGAAAACATAATTGAAAAATGGTTACCTCTTCTGATATTAGGGCCTTCTCTGAGGGCTACAAATCTTTCGAGCCACCATCTGTACTGACTGAAAAATAAAAATATTTACAGTAAAATACATGGAACTCTGTACCTTTACTCTAGGTAATGTTTTAGAAACTGCCCATTCGCTGGGCCTCCCTCATACTATGACCTATCTAGATACTACAAAATGAAAGCATTGTCACCGCTAAGTGCCACAATAAGGTATGGGCCTACCCACAAGTGATCAAATTTTCCATGTTTGCCTTTGTCTTCATGCGGGGTATCCCATGTTAACACCAGGTCATCAACTTGAAAAACATCCTCCTTTATTCTTCTTTCAAAGGTATTCTTCATCTTCTCCTAATGTATATGGACCTTATCATAGGCTTTGTCCCTCATTTCATTCAATTCAATAATCTGGTTGATCCTTCTTTGCATGGGATTAGGTTCATCTAGTTGGCCCTGCAATAATTTCATAGCTTGAACTCCTAGAGATGTGGGCAAAATTACCTCGACTCCATATGCTAGGATCTTTTGTTGTCCTCCAACAACTTCTTAATAATCCTCACCAAACTCTTGTTAGAGGATTCTACCATTCCATTTCCCTATGGGTAATAAGCAGTAGAATGATTTAGGCTTATATGATATTTATAGAAAAAATTAATCATCTTCTTGGACTTAAACACGGGTGCATTATCTGTCACAATTTCTTTAGGACAACCAAATCTTGCCAAAATATTATTCTCTACGAAATCCATTATCACTTCTTCTGTATCCCTTCTAGTGGGTATCGCCTCAATCCACTTCGTGAAATAATCAGTAGCTATTGAAATCCACTTATGCTGTCTTGAGGAGTTTGGATTTATCTCTCCAATGAAATCCAACCCCCATTGTTGGAAAGGTGCTTCTACTGATATAGGGTTGAGGGGAAGTGAAACCACTTTCCTTTTTCCTTAAAAAATCTGACACAGATGGCATTTAGTTGTTTTCTTATATACATCTAAGAACAATGAAGGCCAATAGAACCTTGCTCTTATAATTTTATTTGTGGTTACCTTCCAGGAATGGTGCCCTCCACAATATCCTTCATGGAACTCTTTTCTTATAAGTTGATCTTCATTCTCCAGAAGACAGTTCAGTAGTATTCTACTAGGGTCTTTCCAATAAAGATATTGTTCTATGATACAAAATTTTGTAGCCTTCAACTTCACAAACCTAGCTCTGGTTTTTCTTAACCCTCCAGGAGGCTGTAAATTCTGCAATACATAAACAATATCATCATATCATAAAGATATAGAAAAATCAGGCCCCACCGGTACTTCTGTATCCAGCTGATTAGATTGACTAGCTAAAAAATTTAGCTGCAAAGTATCACAATGAGAATCTGTCATCATTTTATCCAATCATTTCCCTTTAATCAATTTTGTGGGCTTAATTTCTATGACGTATTCTAGAAGCACTACAATCCATTTAGCTCTTCTCCCCTCTAGATCTGGCTGTGTAAGTATACTCTTCACCATGTTTTTGGGGACATATGCAGTTATATGGGAATGGAGGATGTAGATTCTAAAGTCCTTTAAGGCCTTAACCAAAGAATAAGCTTGTTTTAAAATTATATCATATTTCAATTCTCCATCTCTCAATATCTTACTGAAAAATGCTATAGGATGTTCTGAAGCATATGAGAATACTAAAAAATCTTTCTCAAATTTCAGACTGACTAGCACAGGAGCTTCTGAAATGGCTTGTTTTATATCTTTGAAAGATTTCTTTGCCTCCACAATCCATTTTATTTCATGGTCTTTCCTCATCATATTGGTAATGTTCATCAAGATTTGAGCAAAGCTAGGAATGAATCTTCTCAAGAAATTTACCTGACCAATGAAAGACTATATTTCCTTCTTACTTCTCGGTTCTTCCACCTTCAAGATGCCACATACATTATCTGGATCAATCCTGATTCCTTCCTTTGAAATAATATGCCCCAGTAGTTTTCCTTCTTCTAGAGCAAAATTTGACTTTCTTGGGTTTAATGAGATGCCAGACTTTCTGCACTTAATGAAAACCCTTTCTAAATGTCTGATATGATCTTTGACAAACCTAGAATATACAGTAATATCATCCATGTAAATCACCACAAACTTATCCTTTTCATCTGTAAAGGCAATATCCACGGCACATTGGAAAGTGGCTCCAGCATCTGAATGACATCTTTGCATACATGAAGGTACCCCAAGGTGTGGTGAAAGTAGTTTTTTCCTAGTCTTTAGGAAGCACCTTCACCTAATTGTATCCATAAAACCCATCCATAGTAGATATCCCCTCTGAGCCCACTACCCTGTGCAGGATTTGTTCCATCTTTGGCAAAGGGTATTTGTCCTTCAAAGACACTCTATTCAGGTTCCTGAAATCCATTCATAGTCGTATTTCCCCATTCTTCTTCTTAACAGGAACCAAATTAGCTACCCAGTTTGAAACCTCAGAGTCACAATTATTTTTGCATCAAACAACTTTTTAATCTTCTTTTTAATGATAGGTACTAGCTTTGGATTGATTCTTCTAAGCTTTTTAATCTCCTTTTCAATTGGCGCCATTGCTGGGAACGAGATTGAAGATGATCCCTCAGAAGAACAACAAAAACACAAAGGATAAAGGGTTTATGTGGGCAAACAGAGATTCTTACATGTGAAAAAGGTTGTATCATTTGCCCTGGCGACTCCACTGAAAGATTCTAGAAGGTGACTCCACTGGGGAGACTGGTGGTCAGAAAGATAGAGATGATGAGAGGTCTCAAATATTCCCTCGATTTGAAAGAAAGGTTTAGATCTGATTGTTGATGGTGAAAAATGGTAAAAAAACAAGGAGTTCGTGTCTCTTTTCACCTGGCAACTCCATCTGTGAAGAATCCATTCTTCATAATGTTCTATGGAAGCTCCACTATCAAATGGGGTTACAAAGTTTGAGGAGCTGATTCAGTTTCTCCACCATCAAGATGACTTCTTGGGCTGCAAGGTATGATCCTATGAATCTTGCTGCCATCCCTAGTTATCCCAATAAAATACCTCTAGTAGATTGGCAAAGATATCTTCCAAGATTCAATGATGAAAAGGGTGATGATAATACCATTCATGTATTTAGATTTCATAAGCATATACATAATCTAGGAGTGGGATGGCATGAAGATTCTTTAATGAAATTGTTCATGTTTAGTTTAGAAGGATATGCAACGTCTTGGTATGAGGGATTGCCAGCAAGGATTTTATCCTCCCTTAAAGATTTTCATATAATATTTCATGAACATTTCAAAAGGCATTATCCTTCTTTGTTGTTACTTCAAGATTGTTGCACACACACATTCATTGAAAATGTGAAAGATGAGTGTGGCGATTATCAGTATTTGGATGAAGAGGTTTTAGAGATATTACATGAATATTCAGCTCAAAAAGAAATACAAACCAATTGCCATGATATTCAAGAAATTTCCCAGCAGTTACTACTGTCTTCCCTGACTTAAGTTGGCATAGACCAAAGCTCTGTTTCAATCAGTTATATCTCTCTTCCTAAAATTGATGATAATTTGCAGCATTTTTATCACTCTCTGTGTGACCAAGAGAGAGGTTGGGACAGTCAATCAAATCCTTTCCTCATATTATTCAACTTCTGAATTTTTGTTACAAGAAGAGGCCTCCCCTTCTCAATCAGAAAATTTCTTTTTTACAACAACAATCTCTTGAAAATTACAATGCTTGTATGATTGATTACACAGAAGATGACAATTCTAGAAAATCTCAGTCCTGTAGTCCCTCCACATGTTCATTTGCTGAAATTGCAAGTAAAAATAAATCAGATTTTGGAATAGTGGTTGAAGGAAGACCTATGCATGTTGATCATATTCAAATTTCACCTAAAGATTTACATGACTATATGAAGCTCTCCTTGCTTGAAGAAGATGATCAGCCTCGTGATTTGAAAGGAGATGGGTGTACTGATTTGTTTTCCGAAGAATGCAATCAGCCTATCACAATTTCTGTTAGTGAAGAAAATTTCATGGAAATCCAAGATCAAAAGTATGAAAACAGAGTGGAAACTAGACATGTTGAAAGTGATTGTTTGCCATTATGTGTTTCCTTCATTTGAGTAGTTAAAAAAGAGACTTAAAGTTTTCGATCAAAAACAGAAATTTGATATTGTAGATGAATGTATAAATTTCCTTGGAATGGATGATGAGCGAGAAGGACAGTCATGCAATCAATCCCAGCCTTTAGAAAAACTAGTAGTATGCAATGAATTGAATAACGATGAAGAAGACTAGGGTTCTCAAATGGATGTTTCTTTTTGTTTTTCAAATTTAGAAATTTTTTGTCAAGAAGAAATATGTTTGCTCGATCCTATTGAAGAAACGAATGATGTTTCTTCTAACGCATATAAAGAATATGAAGTTTTAAAATCAGAAATTTTAGATGAAGTTGTGGATGTCTCACCTAAAACTTGTCACGAGTTTTCCTTGCATGGTTCTTTTGAAGATCAGTTTGACAGTGTGCAAGGGAATTTACAGTTGGGACAGCTCTCTCATGGTAAGATAATGACATAATTTTTTGAAAGTTGTCATGCCTTTTATGTTCCCATGGCTGATTACATAGATGAATTTTGTAGTGGTAATGGATGGTTATATCTCTACTATAAAGATCAATTTGTTTATTACAACTTTCTACCATTAAATCTGTCATCTTTGTTTTTTATCAAGCATGAAGAGAAAGTTGGTTTATGGGATCATTTGCTTGAGTGGCTTCATTGGAAGTTAGAAGTTACTTGACTGAGCATTGATTCTTAGTAAGTAGGGTAGGTAAGTAAATATGAATAAGTTCGACATGGCGAGCATTCCATTCAACAGTTTTTAGTTTGTTTTCAGTTTCAGTTTCGGTTTTAAAGTTCAGGTCTACAGTTACAGATGTCTTCAGTTTTCAGGGTATGGACAAGTGACAGGTTACAAGTTGAAAGAGTGGGATTTGTTTGCAGAATATTTTTAGTTCATGGTTCAGTTCAGAACAGGTACATGATTTCAGAAAAAATTGGGAACCTCCCAATGGATTCAACACCTGGTCTACGGGTTCTTTGTTACCTCGCAGGGAGGATAACATCCCTCATAGATCCAATTGTTAACACATGTTTTGTCCCATACGATTTGAAGCAGTTTTAAGGGAAAAATATTTGAAAGGTGTTTGGAGAAAAAAGAAAATGAATTTTTCCAAATGGAGATTTTTCTAGCTATTTTGGATAAGATTTATTAAAGTTGGTTTTATAAATCAATATGGGCTTTACATTCAAAATTTTATATCTTTGGGGATTAAATTTATATGCCAAAAGTATATGAGGTGGCTTATAAAAGTGCAAGATAAAAATATTGGCATATAGCCGCTCATTACCGAAAGCATGCACACATGGACCTGCCACATCATTAAACAATCCAAGTCAGTTATCAAAGTCCAAGCACCAAGCTCCCAAGTATTAATTTATTTATTCCTTGGAATACATTCAAATGTTTGATGTATATAAATCCAAAAAGGTCAAAATCTCTTTGTCATGTGGGATAAAGCGTAGATTATGAGTAATAGTTAAAACAAGAAATTGTCGGCTTGATTTTTTATATCTAAATGAGTTTCAAATGTTTCAACAAGAGGATAAACACTACGAATTGTATAATTCTCAGTAAGAGTTTTTCTCTTTAGAATCTACAGTGTTGATAATGGAAAGGATCCACGAGTTAAGTTTGAAACAAAATGGTGAAGATTCGCATTGATAGTGCTGGTGTAGCAGCTCAAGTGAAATGCATGTGAACATTCATTGGGATGCAGGGTTTGAAATGTTTACAATTGGATTCTCTCATCATATAAAATGGCTCCTTCACATATTCAACCTATCAAGAGCCTTAACGAAGGGTCTAGTGGGAAACACTTTGTGATGAAGAATTTCTCTCATGTTGTTTCTCCATGAACTACCGGAAACCATGGATAACCTTTTAAAATATGGTGGACCACGTAATGAATGATAGGAATCGGTTTGTAGAAGTTGATAGTTGGTGATTAATTATAAAATTCAACAAAATAGTCGCATCCATGGTTCACATCAAGCTTCCAACAAATCAATGCCATAAATTAGAGTTAAAATTCATCTAACGACACACATTTATTTCGTTGCAGGAACAAGCACGGGTTAATTAAAATCTTAGATTTGCGAAATTATGTTAATCCATGAATCAAATGAATCTCTAGATTTATAAGAGAAAAAGATTAACAACTCACAATTATTTCACATTGTCAACTAGCAAGGAGAAATTAGGTTTTGAGATTAGCGAAATTTTTATGCCGCATGCAAGTTCACACACGTGGTAAGCATCCATTATCCAGTCAAACTGATCAACCGCTTAAATTAATTCCGTTGGGTGAATGTGAAGGGAGGTTGGAAAAACAATGCTCATGAACATTGTACTAATCATGGATCAAATGAGTTCAATTTAGAATTAAAGCAGCAGAGCATGGTTGTTTTTTATGAAAATGGTTTGTTTGGTCATTGTTTTAAATCAATTGTTCTTGCCGAACCAAGATTTTTTTTCAGAAACTAAGAGATTTTTTATTTATAACACACCTGTCTACAATAACCTCTCTCAGTTCTTACACCGGTGCTGGGGATTGAGAGAATCGAATTCATCTTTAGAGGGAAAATTTTTATATTTTTAAAAGATTGTTTTAGTCAGTTATTTCAATCAATTTTTTCAGGAAAATCAGAAATAATTTTCCAAACTGAATGAGTTTTATCTTATGAACATGATTATATTCAATAACCTCCTTCAATTTTTACACAGGTCCTATGGTTTAGGAGAAACAAAGTGAGTTCTATAGGCCATTTTTTCAAGTTTTCAAAAGGACTGTTTCAGACATCAAATTCAAAGAATTGTTTCAACCAAATGGAGTGGAATTTCAGGAAACTGAGAGAGGTTTTTATTCATCATAGGTCTGCCTTCAAAAACCTCTTTCTAGTTTTACACATGTATCACAGGATGGGATAATTTAAAAGATATTCACAGGGTATTTTTCCATAAATTTATAGGTTTACTATTTGAGTCATCTATTTCAAAATCAGATCCTTAGGATTTGGAGCTGAATCAAAGGAAACTAAGACATGGGTTTTGTTGGGAACATGGCCAGATACAAAAACCTCTTTCAGTTTTCACACAGCTATCACCATATGGGATGTGAAGGAGGGGATGTTTTAGCTTGTTTTTCTAGTAGCCCGCATTTTATTTTTGTCTTTTGTCTTTTGTTTTCAAATGTCAATTTAGGAGGTCCAAAAACACTATAAATTCACCTCCTACAAAAGGAGAAAGGGTTGGAACCAATGTAATTTTTACGTTGTATGATTTCAAGAGTTCCTTAATAAAATTGCAGATCCAAAGCTGGTGTTTTTTCCAGAGATTCATGTGTTGTTTTATGTTGCAGTCTGTTACTTTATTTCCCATGTGAATTTTTTCCAGTTTATCTTCCCCATTATGTTTTCTTTCATGTCTGAAATAAGTGTATAGCAGTTTGGAATTCATATATCTTATGCTCCGTCTATTGTTTTCAAATATCCACTAAAGCTTTCTTCTAAAGTTAACATAGAATTCATTCTCTAATGCTATGTGTTAATGGTCTGTCCATGTTCCTCTTTCCCACCAGACAATTATGATTTGACTATGACCGAGTAGCTATCTTTCCTCTTTGTTAAAATCACTTGCATAAGTTCTATTATCTCCATTGCACATCTTGACTCCATCACCCAATGGTCTTATCTTCTGTTTCAACCATTCTTACAAACAATTTATATTTTCAATTGCACATATCTGGCATTGTTAATATTTGGTGAGAGATCCCTCCTAGAAGAGAAGAAATCTAGTTCTCTCTTCAAAAGTTGTTCTGTTGTTACCTGGGAGTGATCCTTCACAACATTTGGTTCAATTCCAGTGCTAACAGGTGGTATTCAATGTGGTGTTATATTGCAATGTAGATTCATGAATAGGATTGGCTCAATCCCTCATGTGAATCTTGATTATATTGGTTATTTTTTTTATATCTCTCTATTTATCACTTGCACATGATCATTTTCCTATGGGTGATAAGAAGCTAATTGTCTATGTTTTCGTTTTTTTTTCCAAGACGTATTATAACAAATTTAAGATGAATTGTGCTCCCCTATCAGTGAGAAGTTCTCTTGGAACTTCAAATCTAGTGAAAATTTCTTTAGTCAATATTTTTTCCACTGATTATTCATTTTCCAATATCAATTCCTTGACCTCCACCCATTTTGTCTTTTACATACTGCCATACTTCCCCATTGATTTTTTCAATATGCCAACTTGTCTCGGATGCCCCAGCTGAAGTTTTCATCTGAGACCTTTTTTTTTCAAGAAAAGGCTGTGAAAATATCTGCTAATTGTAAAGCAATGGTGGTATTCCTTGCTAAGTTTTGAATGTTCAATATCAACATGGTATCTTTAGTTACATAACATTCATTTCTACACCCAAATCCACTATATATTTTTGGATAATACTTACTCCGATGTGTACATCTACTTTGGGGCTACCTGGGTCAATGTATTTTAGTTTAAGAATTTTTCCTATCATAAGATATGTGTTAGCACTATTTTTCGTTGCAAATAACATCATGAAAAAGTTTAGATGCAGCAATCATAGCCTAAAAATGCAGGAAAAATCCCAATCGCAGGGTGGCTGAAAATCGTGTTAAATAGGGTAACACATCTACGCTGGCGATCTAGAGACAAACCATATCGACAAACATAATGATTTTCATGAATACCATAGGCGCAATCCAAGTTTCATTTGAGTTTTCATGGAATGACACTAAAGTGGCTGTGGGTTTTGAGGTCCAGGATCGACAGAGGATAGATCAACTGGAAATATTTATTTCTTTGAATCAAAACACTAGTGGAAATCTTGGTCACCAAATATACGAAATGGGTTAAAGGGAGTAACATGCAAAGGTGCAGATCTTGTCGAAGGAAGATCTACGATGGATGATTCCTCGAGTGATGGGACATGTGTGGGACAAACCGTCTTGTGGATTTGTGAAAAGTAACCCTCCTTTACATGTGGATGGTAAAGATCGAAGGCGTTCTAATTGAAAGGCTGAAAATGTTCCTACTTGACAAAATTTGTAGGAAGGTCCATCTGTGATGGAAAAGGTGATCTCACGTAAGATCTTATCAGTTCAAAGGTATCTTATTGATAGGGTATTCTTTCGACAAGTGCTCAAGGGGCCAAAATGACAGGTACTCAAACACCCCGACGCCATTGAAACATGCATGTAGGTAATAATCATCTCCACAGTAGCACAATCCCTCCTAAACCCAAAAGTTAACTACATTGCACATATGAAAATCGAGGAAAGATCATGATAATTAGGACACTGAAGAAGGGTATGGCCTCTACACGAAGTGAGAAGACATAGAAAAAGAGAATCATTCTAATATCGTCACCAATAGGGACAAAAAGGAAAGGAACGTCAAGTCCATGTGCCATGATCCAAACAGGTAACAATGCAGGATAATGCCAAGGGTCTTTTCCGCAACCAGCATTTTAACGGTGCAGCAGAGCAGACGACAAGACTAGATTTTTGGTAGGAAAATAGGATCCCCAACCCACGTGCCCATGTGTGCTATCATCAGGGTACTTGACAACAAAGTGTGCGAAGGTGCTGACGGGGTCATGATCATGTCCAGTTTTCTATCTCTATCTAAATGTCATACTTCAAAGTCACCGAGAGACAAAGACTGAGCAGATGTAGAAGAGAAGCTAAGGTGGTTGAATGTTATTCTACTGAGAATTCTGGGAAGTTTAGAGGAGGTTTGCGATGGTCGTTTGGTTTGAAAATATCGTATGTCACGGATTATTATTGGTGGGAGAGCATAGTTCCATGCATTTCCTTGATTTTTGTACCAAAAAGGATCCAACCATCAGTTTAGGGATGTTCATTATATTTTGAAATCCTTCCAGCACCAACAAGGTCATAGAAAGGACGTTCATTGCATTAGATGGACCTCCTAAGGCTGGTGAAGGCATTACTGTCTTAATAGAAGGCCACACTCCCACAGGAACTATTCCTCGAATTTCCTGTCCAATGAGCATCCCTCCAAAGCCTCCGGACAGGGTTATGGTCTCCATAATCTCAGCACATGGTGACCATTGTTAGAAGATACCCTTTGGATAGGATGCCTGTACTAGAGGAGAAGGGGTCTAAATTCTTCATCGTCGCCTTTGTGAATTCCATGTGCAAACTTTATCTAGGGCGGTGATGAAGTTGGAAATGTGCTACACCGTGTGACCTGTAGAAGGATCCTCCTCCTAGGAGGAAAGAAACACAAGAACATAAAACCTCCTCAAGGACTTGTCACTGTCAAAAGCAGTGCGACCCTTCTTCAAATCCTCTCAAATAACAATGTTACCAGGAGACAGGGGGGCGAGGGGGAGGGCTGAGCACTGAAGGAACACAAACCTTCTTGCCAGCTATAAGCCCATGCAGAAAAGTTTCTTTGAGTACAGAATGAACAAAAATATTCCCGAAAAGAAAGGGACACATTGCAGACCCAACAGGAAGGAAAATGGTTTGATCCAAGTCTGCGACGCACCACAAAGGGATGTTTGAAGCCATCATTTTGAAAACAAACAAACCTGTGGCCAGAGATGTTGTGCTTCTAATAAGACCAGCATGCGTATTATCTCCATAACGTTTTGTTTAATATATGTAAACCGTGGCACAGATTCCACGTTCTAGTTTGTTGGAGTTTTGATCATGATTGTTACTTGCTTCTCTCCTTCTTTCGAGGTTAGTCTTAGTGTTTTGAAAGCACTATAAGAAGACTCCCCGCTAAGGGAGAAAGGGTTGTTGGTTTTAGTCTGATCTGAGATACTTTTGGTTCTTATGTAATTTTACCCATCTTTAATACAAGAAAGAGAGCCGAATGCTGGCCTTTGGATGTAAGAATTCCTTTGTATTTCTTAGTTGCATTATGTGCTTCTCTTGTTTTACATGAATGTACTTCTTGTTTCCTCCTTACATTATGTTTTCTCTGCATCCTTGACATAGTGTATAATGGTTTAGAATTCATGTCCCCATGATCTGGCTATTGTTTTGGATGCCCACCAGACATTTCCTCCAAATTCGGTATGGAATTCATCCTCGTGATGCTCCACGTCGATGGGTTGTCATCATTCCTCATTTATCACTAGACCCTAACATATTAACCGTGACCGAAGTGCTATCTTGCTTTGGTGGACATTATCTGCGCAGACTGCTTTGTGTTTCTTGAGAATCTTGACTCCATGCCTAATATATCTTACCTTGTTTCCACCACTAACCTCCGAAAACCTATTCCATGACAATATAATCCGGCCTTGCTATGTAATTGTGAGAGATCCATCTTTGGAAACGAGGAAGCCAACTCCCTTTCCTAAAACGGTTCTGATGTTACCTCGGGGTCCGCCTTCCCACAACCTTGGGTGGGATTCTAGGTTCTACAAAACTGGCACCGTTGCCAGGGACGAAATTGAAAATAACCCCTGGGAAGAATGACAAATATTTAAAGAAATACATGGTTTTTGTGGTCAAACAGAGATCCCTATGTGTAAAAAAGGTTGCATCATTTTCCCTGGTGACTCCATGTTAAAATTTCTATGAGATAGCTGCACTGGGGATATCGACGGCCGAAAAGACCGATATGAGGAGGAGGTTTCGAAGCCTCCTAAATATATGGACGATAGTGCCGTAGACCAGACTATCGATGGTGAATGGTAGTCAGGCAGCCATAAGAAAATAAATACTTCTCCCAATGACTTCCATAAACTTGTGTTTCCAATACTGCAATAGCTCCACTAATTTCGTGGTACTAATAGTTAAGTTTCCAAAAGGAATAGGCAGGTTCTGCAACATGCATGAATTCACCGTAAAGGAATGGGTAGGCTTGAGGAAAAGACGAGATACTTAAGATTCAGCTTTCTCCATAACGTTTTGGATTTTCATGTAAATATTTCTTTCTATTTTTGTAAGTTTGTTAGAATAATCTATCATGGATTATTTCAACCCAAGAAAAGTCATGAGTTCACTCCCGTATATCCTTCTGAACAAACGGAGAGTATCTCTCCATCTTGTCCATATGATTTTATTCTAGACCCTCCACCTGAGACCCCTGACATTAAGAGGCAGCATGATGGGCCTCGTGATGTTGTTTCCAAGAGCATGTATTTTCCACAAGGCTTTGTTTCACCCAATACCCAAAGTTGATACATGCCTTTCCGGTTGCCTTAGATCCTTCATGATTTCCCTGCAAAACACTAAAAATTCCTCCCTAGGTTTGATGGAAAATTGGAAGGCCTTACAGCTAAGAAACATTTACAAGCCTTGAATACTTTCTTGACCTTTTTGAGATAGATCATGATGATGTTTGTATGAGAGATTTTTCCTAATTCTTGCAAGGCAGTATAAAAAAATGGTTCAGACATTTGTAGCCAAAATACATCAATATGTGGGAGGCGTTCTCTATGTGCCTTCACTCAGTCGCATGCCTGCTTTTCCTCTTGCACTTGGACTTCAATTTCTTCCTGATGCTCTATCCTGGCCCAACAAAGTTGCAGTCTTATCTAGCCAACTCATGCTTGGAAGATGTCAAAGTTGTAGGGTGGCGGGAGTTGTAACAAAATGTTTGATTTCAAATCCCAAGTTACGTAGTTAATGTCAAGTTGATTAGCCCTTTAAACCATCATTCTCTACAACGTGAATTTTGTACATCTAATCGTCGAGCACAGTATCCAATGGGGAGGGAACATGTCATTTACGCTTGTTCCCCATCATGCAGGCCCTCTCTGACTTTGAGTGTGCAAGTTTCGATAGTGATTTGCATGTACACTATTGGATCTCATCGAATATGCATGAATAGAGGAGAGACGTTTATATTCCCCTATGTTTTGTCATGGCAGCGCTTGCAGGACTACTAGATTTCTCTCTCTCCAAAGTCAAAACATCACATGCAGGTTCACGTAGCGAGATTTATTTCCATCGTAGATCTAGATCACGCTTTAATCCTAGTCGTCGAAACCAGTGGGATCTATAGAATCCCGCGGATTTTCATATTTACCTCCTCCCCAATACAAAACCTTAGGATTTTTCCCATGATTTCTTCTATTTCGACCAAGGGAAGCTTCTTCAGAACCCGTCCAACACTCACTAAGGTCATATAAAGTAAAAAAAATTGACTCTACCCATTATCTTCACTAGTCTATCCTTTTGTAGGGGATTGGTGAAGATGCATGCAAAAATCCCCAAAATTTAGCACAGGCACTAATACTCATCATGCTCACCCTGCATAAAATATATTGTATCAAGATTACTATGTATTGAATGTGCCAATCCCTAATAGAAATATGTAAATCATGATGTTAATTAAAAAACAATTTTCTTATGAGTAATTATGAAGAACCAAAATCATATGCACCATTGACCATTGCATCAATATCATTACCATCAATGAGAGGAGGATGGGAATTTGGGGTGTCATTGGACACCAGTTGTAAATGTGTTCACGTAATTGTCAGATAATTAAAATAGAATTAATTTATGAAACAATTGAAAACTGTGATATAAAAAATAATAGACTATGTGAAGAAGGATTTTGAACTACATATTGGAGTAACCCATCGTCACAAAACTATGAGGAAGGCCCATAGCATATGTTTCCACAAATTGTGGAATTATGTGGCATGACATGACGCTGTGAACCCTCTGCATGTCCAGAGTGATCTCTAGATCTGGTCGGGTCTGGGGACCTATGTGGATTCTCTGTGTGTGATGATCCAGCCCAAGATGGGCCAGTATCAGATATTCCAACCCCTTGGCCTACATTTCCCTCAACATCAGTCCCATGTCGAAGCAATGTATCTACCAAATGGAAAAATGCCTCATGTGTGTCATCAATTATGGGAACTACAAGAGGATATAACCAGTGGGGGTTTGGTGTGCATGGAGTTCATCGCACATGGTTTGTATCAGTCCTTTCCCCTTCCCTATCTTAGGGAATCCCATGTCCCACCCCCTAGAAATCTAAAATATCAAAGTAATTTACATGTTTACCCAAGATAAACTCGGCATACAATTTCCTCAAGAAATAGAATGGGATGTATCTATTCCCATGATGGTCTTCATCAAGGACCATGTACCAGTGATCCATCAGGTTGGATTTAATATTTGGTTCTATGCACCAGTCTATAGAAATGTGTGGTCGACTAGTGGGAGAAACCAATCCAGTGCTAGGCTCCCAGAATAGTGAAAAAATTTGTCCTTTTGTTATATTTAATTTATGTACATATTTGTAGCTCAGCCCAATGGAATAGTATTTCCTTTGGGAATGTTTGTAGGAGATAATCTTATACAGTGCTCCCTAGGCATTGTAAATTGTATTGGTTATGTTATCTAGTGCCTCGCCCAATGGCCATATTATGTGGTCTTCCCCTCTAAAATTGAACTAAGGCATCTGAATGCACTGAAATGAGCAAGAATTTTCAAATTCCTATCATGTTCCTCCTCCATGTGTTCGATGTTTTGATTTGGGTTTGGGTTATTGGTGGTTTGATTATTAGTGTTATCTATTAATATAAAAACAACAAATTACAAAATGAATTAATATTTCATTGTTTGTTTTAACTAAAAAATTATTAAATTAGCAAAGAAAAACCAAAATCAAATCAATTCTTACCTTTCATCGCATTCCACCTTCTCGATCTCCCTCAAAATGCGCTCTCGGAATCGCTTGCTAGATAAATTTCTTCCCGATATATCTCCCTTTCGTTCATCACAGCATAAAATGTAAAATAAAAAAATAAAGCTCGTAGACCTTTATTTTATTTCTTTTTTTAGTTTTACAAATCGCATTTGTGATATACCGCAAGTGCAATATATCACAAGTGCTATATATCGCACTTGCAATTTGTAAATCTTACAAAATTCAAGTGGGATATGTCACACTTGTGATATAGTGTAGCTAGCCTTTGCTTTGGTTTTAGGCTCCGGTTTTCCAAACCAAACCATCTATAATGCATATGCATTATATATTTCATTTTCATACATGCGTTTTGGATTTATATAATGGAACTAAAGAGTGCAACCATCTCCATGTGCACACCCTTTTATTATATTCATTAGGGCACTATTGACCTGACTTACAATGGAGGCTTTACCTCATGACTCTATGATGACCAATTACAATAATAACATCCCCACAAAGGAATAGAACATCTCCCTTGGGGTACATTAATAAAATACATTCAGCATATTCTTTGAATTTACAATATTTCAACAGAACTCCTTGAGTTCTTAGTTGAATACACTGCAAGAAAACAAAAGTTGTGGTGAAGTAGAGTTGGCCAAGTATCATATTTCTATACAAAATGTCGAATTGAGCATCCCTAAGACACTACATATTGAACAAGGTCAAAATTGTGGCATATGTGAGTAGGATCATGCAACTCATATCTATCCTTTATTTGCAAAGTTAAAAGCAATATACCAAGGGTCTAATCAGCAAACCTGACAAATTTGCCATTGTCAATTAAAAATGGCCATGACAACTATGACAACCAAATATGATTTAAGACCCATCTCAATTTCCTAATTCATTTTTGGCTAACATTTATTATCCCCCTTAAAGTTGGTATCTACCCATACCATGGTAGGCATGGGCACTTAAGCAATCCCAAAACAAACCTTGGAAATAATATTGGGGAGGGCCTCCCTTTGGACATATACCACAACAACCAACCTAACAATAGTACCCACAACAACAACACCACCAAAATGGAATTCCTACTCAACCCATTCCTAACCCAAACAATAAAGTGACTCAAACCAATAATGTGACTAATATTGGGGAGGACCCCCCTTTGGACATATACCACAACAATCAACCTAACAATAGTACCCCCAACAACAACACCTCCACAATTAGATTACCCCACTTACTTTATTGAATTGAATTCGTGAGAATTGAATACATTCCAACCAACTAAACTACCCTTGGAGCCTTCCAACATATAAATGTATTACAAAATAATTTACACAAATAAAGAAATATTTATTATTATTTTAAATATTTAATATTAAAAATTTTAATATATAAATAAAAAACTAACGTTTTATAAAATTTTAATAATAAAATTGAATAAATAATTCAATAATAACAATTTATCCCTATGAAAATTGCCATAGCATTAATAAAGTAAAATTTAAAGAAACGGGTGAACGCTTAAGCAAAAATAAGGGAATGGTTTAGGAACAAGAAACACTTAATCCATATCTTCGCTGGCTTTATGACCGTTGGGCTAAATCTAGTTAGGTATTTAATGTGTCTTCGCAGTTTCTTTCCTCATCTTGCCATTAATGAGTTGACCTGGTTTGTGTGGTTTTAGAGATTGCTTTTCTCTCAACAAAGAGAACTTTGGGAGAGCTAGACATCAAGCTTTTACAATTCAAATTCTACTGGAATAATTGATTTTTTTTTGCGAGTTTAAGTATATTGATTGTTTCTCATACATTGTGTTTTGTCTTGTGATTTTGTTAAGGAATCCTAAGAGATATGGACTCATCTTGCTATTCAATGGATTCCAAGGGGCTCTTCATAGTGAAGCAATGTCTTTGTCCTCTACAGAAACAGGGTGCTTCAATGAATGGTTAGATAGTATGGATATTTTCATTTTACCCTAATTTTTACATAGTATGGAGATGGGGTTACTTACACAGGTTATTTCATGAATCAACTGAGCACTCCACTCGACTGCTTCTCTTCTCTAGAAATTTGTCTTTCGAGTCACCAATCTTAACAACCACTCATGCAACACAATAGGAAACTCTACAAAGAATATTTTGTGAATATCAGTGTACAGGTATCGCTCTAACCATTTTTCTGTGCTCAACTGCGACCTTGCGCTCTCCTCTTGCACAAATACTAACGTCATAGACTCCAGCCAATCCTTGATTTCCTCCTTTGCCAGATGCCACAACATTTCCCTTGACTCAAATGATTACAGGTCCTGACAATAAAACCATTTGTTGGCCTACTTTTCCTCTCACTCACGAGCTAGGTTCAATAGACCCACTAAACCAATGAAACACCGAAAGACATTGGCCCGATGGAGCAAGCTCAATTGGTAGCACCTGCGAGGAAGGTGTAGTATCACCTGAGATATCTTAATGTGTAACTACCAGAACCATGTTTCGGCAGTCGAAGAGGGATTACAGTCCCTTGGTGTGTGACTAAGGTGCTCGACAGAGTCCGAAGGATGGAGTATTTTACTACTCGATAGTGGTGCAACAGTGTGACATAGCCGGTGTGCGACAAAAACTTGTCCTTAACAACTTAACAACTGGTGCAACTGTATGACGAATATGATTCCTTAATATTAAATGACAATGGTGCGACATTATTACAAATTAATAGTAAATGAACATGAAATAACGTGCAATGCTTCGACGATGCTTAAGTCATTCGTTCATTCATTTCTTTTATCAATATTGTGATATTCATTCAAGTAATAACCATAAACAATGCAAGATAAGCAAACATTCAACATTCACATTCATCAATACAGGAAATAACGTGGAAACCCATCTGGGTAAAAACCACCAAGGTGCTCTTCATCTGGCATGAGAAATATATGGCACCTTGCAGTTTGCGACTTAACTGCAGACTGCTTTGAGATATGTCTTTTTAACTCAAACTCTTCTTGATCTCATGCTCTCTCTTTTATGTTTTCTCCTACTACTCCTATTGATCCACACATAGCCTAGATCAACTCTTCTACTCTACTATCTGTGCACTCAGCTGCAGAATGACTCTTACAAAATGGTCTATGCAATTAGTTGCAGATCCATGACTGAACAACCTTCTACTACTATATTATCAGACTTCTCTCTGAACCTTTTAACATCCAACTATTCAACAACCCTTATATAGAACGGGTCCCACCTATTTATAGATATTTACAAGACTATGCAGGATCGACTGAGTACAACTAAGTTATTACAGTCATAAGTAGCCAAAAAAATGTCTTTCATACATGTATTATAGGCCATACTAGCCGTAGAAACTCCTTTTATCCCATTTGTACAAGTCATAACTAGCCACAAAAAGTGTCCTTTGGTCTTCCTCCAACTCGAACTCCTAATGTCATCCTTGACATGTACCTATCCAACCTTTACTCTTCTACCTGCCCATCTTCCACTGACTCTAGGTCCTCTTTTCCCTTGTCGCACCTTTCCTCATCACAACTTTCTTTGTTCTATGCTTTCTTTCCCTACATTATGTGCCTTTACTATGTCACGTGTCTTCTTTTCCTTCTGTGCTTGCACTTTAGTTCCTTCCTTGTGCTCTATCCTGGACCAACAAAGTTACAGTCGTATCCAGCTGACTCATGCTTGGAAGACGTCGAAGTTGTAGGGTGGTGGGAGCTACAACAGGCCGTTTGATTTCAAATCCCAGGTTATGCAGTTAATGTCAAGTTGATTAGCCCTTTAAACCATCACACTCTACAACGTAACTTTTGTACCTCCAATCTTCGAGTGTGATATCCAATGGGGAGGGATTATGTCATTTATGCATGTTCCCCATCATGCAGGTCCTCTATGACTTTGAGTGTGCAATTTTACATAGCGATTTGCATGTACACAGTTGGATCTCATCGAATATGCGTGAATGGAGGAGAGATGTTGATGTTCCCCTGTGTTTTACCGTGAAAACACTTTCAGGCCCACTAGATTTCGCTATCTCCAAATTCAAAACAACACATGCAGATTCACGTAGCAGGATAGCAGGATCTATGGTAAATCTGGATCGTGCTTTGATCTTGGTCATCGAAACCTCTGGGATCTACAAAATTCCATAGATTTTCATATTTACCTCCTCCCCAATACCAAACCTTAGGAGTTTTTCCATGATTTATTCATTTTCAACTAGGGGAAGCTTCTTCAGAACCTATCTAGCACTCACTAAGGTTATATGCATGTGCATAAATCCCCAAAATTTAGCACAGATGCTAACACTCATCATGCTCACCTTGCATAAAACATATAGTATCAGGATTAATATTTATTAAATGTGCCAATCCCTACTATAAATATGTAAATCATGATCTTAATTAAAAAACAATTTTATTACAAGTAATTGTGAAGAACCAAAATCATATGCAACATTGACCGCTGCATCAATATCATTAGCATCAACGGGAGGAGTATGGTAATTTCGTAAATGTGTTCACGTAATTGTTAGATAATTAAAATAGAAATAATTTATGAAACAATTGAAAACTGTGATATAAAAAATAATAGAATATGTGAAGAATGAGTTTGAATTACATATTGGAGTAACCCATCATCACAGAACTATGAGCAAAGCCCATAGCATATGTTTTCACAATCTGTGGAATGATGTGGCATGACATGAAACTATGAACCCTCTGCATGTCCAGTGTGATCTCTAGATCCGGTAGGGTCTTGATACTTATGTGGATTCTGTGTGTGATGGCCCAACTCGAGATGGGCGAGTCTCAGATCTTCCAACCCCTTGGCCTACACTGCCCTCGACATTAGTCCCATGTCGAAGCAATGTATCTTCCAAATGGAATAATGCCTCATGTGTTTCATCAATCACGGGACCTGCAAGAGGATATAACCAAGGGGGGTTTGGTGTGCGTAGAGATCGTCGCACACAGTTTGTACCAATCCTCACCCCTTGCCTATCTTGGGGCATCCCATGTCCTACCCCCTAGAACTCTAAAATATCAAAGTAATTTACATGTTTACCCAAGATAAACTTGGCATCATAATTTCCTCAGGAAATAGAATGGGATGTATCTATTCCCATGACGGAATTCATCGAAGACCATGTGCCAGCGATCCATCCAGTTGGCTTTAATATTTGGTTCTATGGACCAGTCTATAGAAATGTGTGGTCAACTGGTGGGAGGAACCAATCCAGTGCTAAGGTCCCAGAATAGTGAAAAAAGTTGGTCTTTTGTTATCTTTAATTTCTTTACATATTTGTAGCTCAGCCCAATTGAATATTATTTCCTTTGGGAATCCTTGTAGGAGCTAATATTGCACAGTGCTCCCTGGGCATTGTAAAATTTATTGGTTATGTTATCTAGTGCCTCACCCAATGGTCGTCTTATGTGGTCCCCCCGTCTAAAAATTGAACTAAGGCTTCTCAGTGCACGCAAACGAGCAAGAATTTTTGAATTCCTATCGTGTTCCTCTTCCAGGTGTTTGGTGTTGGGATTTGGGTTTGGGTTATTGGTGGTTTGATTATTAGTGTTATCTATTAATATAAAAACCACAAATTACAAAATAAATTAATATTTCATTTTTGGTTTTAATTAAAAATTTATTAAATTAACAAAGAAAAACCAAAACCAAAGAAATTCTTACCTTCCATTGCATTCCACCTTGTCGATCCCCTCCCTCAAAATGCACCCTCCAAATAGCTTGTGAGCTAAAATTCCTTCCCGATATATCTCCCTTTCATTCTTCGCGGCATAAAATGTAAAATAAAAAAATAAAACTCGCATTCCTTTGTTTTATTTCTTTTTTTAGTTTTACAAATCGCACTTGTGATATACAACAAGTGCGATATATTGCACTTGCGATTTGTAACTCTTACAAAATGCAAGTGCGATATATCGCACTTGCGATATAGTGTAACTAGTCTTTGCTTCGGTTTTAGGCTCGGGTTTTCCGAACCAAACCATCTATAATGCATATGCATTATAGATTTCATTTTCATACATGCGTTTTGGATTTATAGAATGGAACTAAAAAGTGGAACCATTTTCGTATGCACAACCTTATATTATATTCATTAGGGTACTATTGACTCGACTTAGAATGGAGGCTTACCTCATGACTCTATGATGACCAATTACAATAATAACATCTCGACAAAGGAATAGAACATCTCCCTTGGGGTAAAATAGTAAAATACATTCAGCATATCCTTCGAAGTTACAATATTTCAACACAACTCCTTGAGTTCTTAGTTGAATACTCTGCAAGAAAAAAAGTTGTGGTGAGGCTGAGTTGGCCAAGTATCAATTTCCTATACCAAATGTCGAATTGAGCGTCCCTATGACACTTCCCATTGAACAAGGTCAAAATTGTGGCATATGTGAGTAGAATCATGCAACTCATAGCTACCCTTTGTTTGCAAAGTTAAAAGCAATATACCAAGGGGTCAATCAGGAAACATACCAAATTTGATTTGTCAATTAAAAATGGTCCTGACAACTATGACCACCAAATATAATTTAAGACCCATCTTAATTTCCTAATTCATGTTTGGCTAACATTTATTATCCCCCTTGAAGTTGGTATCCACCCATACCATGGCAGGCATGGGCTCTTAAGCAATCCCAAAACCCACCTTGGCAATAATATTGGGGAGGGCTCCCTTCGGAGATATACCACAACAACCAACCTAACTATAGTACCCACAACAACAACACCGCCACAATGGAATTCCTACTCAACCCATTCCTAACCCAAACAATAAAGTGACTCAAACCAATAATGTGACTAATATTGGGGAGGAACTCCCTTTGGACATATACCACAACAATCAACCTAACAATAATACCCTCAACAACAACACGGCCACAATTCGATTACTCCACTTACTTTATTGAATTGAATTGGCTAGAATTGAACACATTCCAACCAACTAAACTACCTTTGGGGCCTTCCAACATATAAATATATTACAAAATAACTTACACGCATAAAAAAATATTTATTATTATTTTAAAATATTTAATATTAAAAATTTTAATATTTAAATAAAAACTAACCTTTTATAAAATTTTAACAATAAAATTAAATAAATAATTCAATAATAACAATTTATTCCTATGAAAATTGCCATAGCATTAATAAAGTCAAATTTGTTGAAGGGGTCAACGCTTAAGCACAGATAAGGGAATGCTTTAGGAACAAGAAACACTTATTCCATATCTTGGCTGGCTTTATGACCGTTGGACTAAAGCTAGCTAGGTATTTAATGTGTTCCCGGTTTCTTCTTCATCTTGCCATGAATGAGTTGACTTGGTTTCTGTGGTTTTAGAGATTGCTTCGCTCTCGGCAAAGAGAACAGCAAGCTGCTACCAGGAAGCTTTTGATACTCGCTAGATATACTTTTATACTTTTGGGAGAGCTAGACATCAAGCTTTTAAATTTGATTTTTAGAACAATTGATTTCTTTTTTCTCTTTCAATACTTGCTGGATATACATTTCGGAGAGCCAGCCATCAAGCTTTCACAGTTTAAATTCTGCTGGAAGAATTAAATTTTTTTTTTTTTCGAGTTTAAAGATATTGATTGTTTCTCATACATTGTGTTTTTTTTTGTGATTTTGCTAAGAAGTCCCCAAAGATATGGACTCGTCTTGCTATTCAATGGATTCCAAGAGACTCTTCACAGCGAAGCAATGTCTTTGTCCCCTACAGAAACAGGGTGCTTCAATGAATGGTTACATAGTATGGATATTTTCATTTTACCCTAATTTTTTTTTGCGATGACTTCTATGCTGAAAACGTGCATGATTTGCGGTTTTAGTACAATGAATTGTATGTACGGCTTAGCATGCTTATGAGGCTTTTAATATTATTTAGAGAATATCACCCTCACAACTTAATCGTCAAACTAATACCTATTGGACGCTCTGTTTTCCTTGGGATGGTCTGTTCGAATTGTGATTGAGAAATCAGTTTTATTGTTTTTTACTATGGCAGAGCGACAGATTCATTCCGGAAAGAGGAACCATGGATCCATTTTTTTCTTGGGGTGGTCTGTTGGAATTGTGATTGAGAACTCAGTTTTATTGTTTTTTTCTATAGCAGAGCGACAGATTCATTCCAGAAAGAGGAACCATGGATTTTGATGTAGCTAGATTCATGGTAACGCGGAATGAAAAGGAAAATGAGGATACTCATACGCCCTACCCCTCTCCTTCCAAAAAAGCATACAAGAAGGAGATGGCAACAACTTTATTTAAGAATGCAAATGTTGCAGACAACAATTGCAGAATTCTTTCTTTCAAAGGAAAATCATCGACTGCTTCCCAGGTTTCACAACAATATGCGTCAGCTAATCTCCCTGTTGCCAAAAGAGCACGCAGATATATTCCTGAGGTAAAGCTTAGATTTCATATTTCATTTCTAGTCATTTTCATTTGACATTCTATAAAGTTATAACAGATCTGACTTTCATTGATGTTTACTCGTTATTGAACTAAGCCCTTGTCCTATTTGAATTTGTGTGCGAAATGGCTTGTGCTTGTAATTGCATCATTATCCCATTTGGATGAATGCTTTACAATCTTTTTTTCTTTTCCACTTGCAACGATGAATTCGCTACCACATCCATTCCAATTTCTTAAAAAATTATATTCACAGAATGATGCCATGACTTATTTCGGCACAGAAAATTACCCTTTCGCAAACGAAGACCTGGTCCTGTTTTGTTTTGTAAAACCATTGACATTTACCTATCTTTAATTATACTCTTTGGGGACCATATAAACTACATAGTATTCGGGGTTTTTGTCATTAGTAGGCTGGATGTGGCCATTTCAGAATCATTTGCCTTTGTCATGTTTTCTTAGACTATAAATTTAACGTATCCATGTTGATTGTAGTCTTCACACAGAATTCTGGAGGCACCAGACATGTTGGATGATTATTACTTGAATCTACTGGATTGGAGTTCTACCAACGTTTTGTCAGTAGCCCTTGGAAACACTGTATACTTGTGGGATGCTTCGGATAGCTCTACATCCGAGCTTTTGATTGCAGATAATGAAGAGGGTCCCGTTACCAGCGTTAGTTGGGCACCTGATGGGAGGCAAATTGCTGTTGGGATGAATAATTCTGTTGTACAGCTATGGGACTCTGCATCTGATAAAAAGGTAAATTAAACCTTTTTATCTCTTCCGAGGTTTTCTCATTCTGAGGTAATTATGGCAATCTCTAAATTCGACATGGATAAAATTACAGTTAAGAGCTTTCGAAGGTCATCATGAAGGCATTGGTGCCCTTGCTTGGAATGGTCCTATTCTCACCACCGGAGGACTGGACGGGATCGTAATCAATCATGATGTTCGCATGCCTGAGCACATTGTTCAAACATACAGAGGGCATACCCATGAGGTTTGTGGATTGAAATGGTCTCCTTCTGGCCAACAACTTGCGAGTGGGGGAAGTGACAATCTACTATACATTTGGGACAAGAGCATGGCATCTCATAATTCTTCCTCTCAATTTCTACACAAATTAGATGAACATTGTGCAGCAGTCAAGGCCTTAGCATGGTGCCCCTTCCAGAACAATCTTTTGGCATCCGGTGGAGGGAGTTTAGACATGTCTATAAAGTTTTGGCACACTCAAACAGGTGCATGCTTGAATACTATCGACACCCATTCTCAAGTCTCTTCATTACTGTGGAATAGACATGAGCGCGAGTTATTGAGTTCACATGGGTTAGATAAGAACCAGTTAACCTTATGGAAATACCCATCCATGGTGAAGATTACTGAGCTTACAGAGCATACTAATCGAGTTCTTCATATGGCACAGGTATTAAAATTCATGTTTTTATGCATTCAATTCATGTTTTCCCTTTATGAATAGATTTGTCCTGACGACCCTTCCCTATTTTTTGCCTCTTCAGAGCCCTGATGGGTACACAGTTGTATCAGCCGCAGCAGATGAAACACTACGGTTTTGGAAAATTTTTGGAGGTCCGGATACCTCAAAGAAGGCTAAGATTAAAGACGCAAGAGCGGCTTTCAGCAACTTTCATACTCACATCCGCTAAGAAGTATCTGTCCAGATTTATTTAATCAGGATGGATGTTCAACTCAAGGTAGTAATTAATGTTTTCTTTTCTCTTTATAAAGCTCTTCTGCAGGCGCTCTGTAGTTCTGTTGGATTTTTATGTGGTACGTTCTACTTTCTTCATTGTACTTTGTTCGTTCCTTTGGTACTCATATACCATGAATTGTGTAATTTTTCTTCTGTTGCAACAGATTTGTGAGACAACGATCAGATTCTTCAGTTGCATTATAAAATTTGAAATGGTTTTGGTAGCGCTTCAAGATGTGAACAAGTATCTCATTCAACTCTATAATGAAGCCTGCATGCTTCCACAAGTGAAATAATGATAAGGTGATGCTCAATGTTGTTGGCAATTAATTATTGAATTATTTATCTTGATTAGCTGTAAGGCAACTTATTGTCAAATTACTTAATTTGAAATAAATTTAGAAGGTTTAGTTGTAGATACTATTCTGATTTGTTTGTGTTGTCTCAATTCTAATATGAGAAAATATTGACCAAACGGAAAAACCAACTGAATCCCGCCACCCATAAGCAGGATACAGTGTAATTTGTTGTTATTGCACTGCTATTTAAGATCTGTGTAACACCATGAATTGCTTCTCTTTGCTAGCAGCCAAACATGTTACTGAATAGCATCCAATGGGCAAGAATGCGGTCAGGTCCCTAAGGTGCGCTTTTTATCTAGTTCAAGTTTCCAGCATAACTGAATTTGTAAGTATATTCTAAGGTGCGCTTTTTATCTCCCTCAATTTTTCAGCACAATTGAATTTGTAAGTACCTCTTGGTGATACTGCGCTTCATTTTTATTATCTTTTATTGCATGAATTGTGTTGTAATTTCATTTTCATTGTATTGCATTCTTCACTGACAGCTGCGTTGCCTCATTGTAGCTTTTACTTGGGCATTGATAATCAATATATTGATTGTCTGTCCATTATTTTTTTTAAGGCAATGGCATTTTTAAATGCCACCAATCTATTGGAAAATTTTTTCATCTTTCATATTCTTAAATTGGAAATCAACATGAAGCTTTTCTGTGATTAAGGTTTAATATGTTCCTAACCAAAGGTATAGAAAAAATATTAGATCTGCAATCTTCATTAAGTCAAAGCTAATGATAATGTTTTAAAAGGGTCTGTAGCTGTAAATCACAAATATTTTCTAAAATTTTTATTGTTCTGCGTTTGTTTAAATTCTAAATTACAATATAATTGCATCAAATAACTAAAAGTTTAGTTTGTTCATGGTGAGTTTTTGGCATTTCATTATGATCTATCATTACATTTACAGAGTGTTGCTACTTACTTCAAGGTGCATATCTTTTCATATATGCTCGTCAAATCCATCCACGTCTCGCTTGAAAGACCTGGGATGTTCTCGAATTTTTTACTCTAGCTTTGGTTCACATTGGATTGTTTGTGTAAGATTGCTCACGATGGAAACACTTGATTTGAATAGTTCGCTAAAAATGTTTTATAAAAAGTCATAAAACTAAAAGTTTACACTTCATTATTATTATTATTATTATTATTATTATTTATATATATTAATTATTTTAATGAATTAATATATATTTTTTGATCATATAAGAAATTCCAAAATGTTGAATACTAAATATTTATAATTTTTTTTTTGTTTTTATGACATTGAAAAAATGAGAACTAATTTTAATCAATATGGTAATATAAAAAAATAAAAAATCCAATTTTTTTGAGAGATTTGGAGTTATATTAGTGTGAATTTCACTAGTCTAATAAATATTTATAAGATTGATGTTAAGTATAAACATATGTTTGGAATTGACAAAATATTTGAGAATAACATTGAATGAAATTGGCAACAATTGCATTAAGAATGTATATGCTTGATATATTTTGTATGGATAAAAAATTTGGGGAGAGTGCATAACAATTGCACTAAAACTGAAGTAACCTGAAAAAAAATAATGAATACTATTCATTAGAGTGCTGTAAACCAGCCTGCAGCCGCTTTAGCGTCATTCCGCCTTGTATCAAAGTCAAATTTATTTCCTCTGGGCTTTTGGTGAACTCTACCTTAGGGGCTTCATGTAAAGCTTCAGTCTATGCCCATTGACCAATATTGGGACTTGATATTCATCTATTGTTCTTATTCTCATCAATCCATTGTCATATATTATTTCAACTTGGTAGGCTCCTAACAATCTGGTCCTCAATTTCTCTTTAAATTATTTAAAACTTGAATCATAGAGAAGATCCCATTCTTCTTCTTTGAAGTCTTTCATTTTTATGTCCTTGTTTATCTATGATTGTCTCTAACATTGGATTTGATTTTTGTGATGTAGGATTTCCACCTGAGCTCATCTAGATGTATGAGTTGTAGTAGTGCTTCATTATGATCTATTGGCAAATCTATGCTAACATCTACTCATGTTCTTAACGTTTTAAGCTTAAACTCAATGGGAAACATGATTTTATTAGCATAGAACAATTCATAGGGAGTGAAATCTATGGTGGTACTCTATGTGGTGTTATATTCCCATGCACATTCATGAATAGGATTGGCTCAATACCTCATGTGAATCTTGATTATATCGGGTTATATTTTTTATATCTCTCTATTTATCACTTGCACATGACCATTTTCCTATGGGTGATAAGAATCTAATTATCTATGTTTACATTTTTTTTTCACGACATATTATATCAAATTTAAGGTGAATTGTGCTCCCCTATCAGTGAGAAGTTCTCTTGGAACTTCAAATCTAGTGAAAATTTCTTTAGTTAATATTTTTTTCACTCATTCTTCATTTTCCAATATCAATTCCTTGACCTCCACCCATTTTGTCTTTTACATACTTCCATACTTCCCCATTGAGTTTTTCAATATGCCAACTTGTCTCGAATGCCCCCACCAAAATTTTCATTTGAGACCCTTTTTTTTCAAAAAAGGTTATGAAAATATCTGCTAATTGTAAAGCAATGGTGGTATGCCTTTGTAAGTTTTGAATGTTCAATCTCAACATGGTATCTTTAGTTACATAACATTAATTTCTACACCCAAATCCACTATATATTTTTGGATCATACTTACTCTGATGTGCACATCTACTTTGGGGTTACCTGGATCAATGTATTTTAGATTAAGAATTTTTCCTATCATAACGTATGTGTTAGCACTATTTTTTTCTCCGCATAACATGATAAAAAAGGTTAGAAGGAGCAATCACAACCTAAAAATGCAGGAAAAATCCCAGTCATAGGGTGGTCTAAAATTGTGTTAAAGAGGGTAACACATCTACGGTGGCAATCTAGAGACAAACCAGATTGACAGACATAATGATTTTCACAAATACCATAGGCGCGATCCAAGTTTCCATTGAGTTTTCACGGAATGACGCTAAAGCAGCCGTGGGTTTCTAGGGCTAGGATCGACAGAGGATAGATCAACTGGCAAGATTGATTTCGCCAAATCAAAATGCTCATGGAAATCTTGGTCCCCAGATCTACAAAATGGGTTAAACGGAGGTAACATGCAACAGTGCGAATCTTGTCGAAGGAATATCTATGGTGGACGATTCCTCCACTAATGGGACATGTGCTGGACAAACCGTCTTTGGGATTTGCGAAAAGTAACCCTCCTTTACACATGGATGGTAAAGATCGAAGGCGTTCTGATCGAAAGGCTGAAAATGTCCCTGCTCAGCAAAAGTTGTAGGAAGGTCCGTCTGTGATGGAAAAGGCGATATCATGTACGATCTGATCGGTTCAAAGGTATCCTGTTGACAAGGTATTCTACGATGAGTGCTCAAGGGGCTGAAATGACAAGTACTCAAACACCCTGATGCCATTGAAACATGCAAGTAGGTAATAATCATCTACAAGGCAGCACAAGCCCTCCTGAACCCAAAATTTTGCTGCATTGCACGTATGAAAATCAGGGAAATATCATGATAATTGGGATACTGAAGGTGGGTATGGCCTCTACACAAAGCGAGAAGAAGCAGCAAAAGAAAATTGTTTTGATATCATCACTAATAGGGACGAAACGGCAACGAATGTCAAGTCCATGCGCCATGATCCAAATGGGTAACAATGCATGATAGCACCAAGGGTATTTTCCACAACTAGTATTTTAACAGTGTAGCAGAGGAGACGACGTGACTAGATTTTCAGCAGGAAAATAGGATCCCCAACCCACGTGCCCGCATGTGCTATCATCAAGGTACTCAATAGCAAAGTGTGCGAAGGTGTTGATAGGGTCATCGTCGTGTCCAGTTTTCCAGCCTATCTAAATCTCATACTTCAAATCCACTGAGAGACAAGGACTGAGCAGATGTAGAAGAGAAGCTAAGGTGGTGGAATTTTATTCTGCTCAGAATTCTGGGAAGTTTAGAGGAGGTTCGCAATGGCCTTCTGGTTTGAAAAGTTCGTCTGTTGGGGATTATTATTGGTGGGATAGCATAGCTCCATGCATTTCCATGATTTTTGTAGCAAAAAGGCTCCAACCATCAGGGTAGGGATGTTCATTGTATTAGAAAAACCTTCCTGTGTCAACAAGGTCATGGATAGGATGTTCATCACATTAGATGGACCTCTTGAGGCTGGTGAGGGAATTACTATCTTAATAGAAGGCCACACTCTGGCAGGAACTGTTCCTGGAATTTCTTGTCCAATGAGCATCACTCCAAAGCCTCCAGACAGGGTCGTAGTCTCCATAATCTCAGCACATGGTGACCATTGTTAGAAGAGACCCTTTGGAGAGGATGCTCATACAGGAGGAGAAGGGGTCAAGTTGATTATTTCTTTAAACCATCGTGCTCTACAAGGTGAATTTTGTACCTCCAATATTCGACCGTGATATCCAATGGGGAGGGGACATGTCATTTACACACGTTCCCCATCACGTTGGCCCTCTCTGACTTTTAGTGTGCAAGTTTCCATAGCGATTTGCGTGTACACTGTTGGATCTTATCGAATATGCATGAATGAAGGAGAGACGTTGATATTCCCCTTTTTTTATCATGGTAGCGCTTGCAGTCCCACCATATTTATTTCTCTCCAAAGTCAAAACAACATGCAGGTTCACGTAGCCATTTTTATTTAGGTCGCAGATCTAGATCGCCCTTTGATCCTGGTCGTTGAAACCTACGGGGTCTATGCAATCCTGCGGATTTTCATATTTACCTCCTCCTAATACAAAACCTTATGATTTTTCAAATGCTTTCTTCATTTTTGACCAGGGGAAGCTTCTTCAGAACCTGTCCAGCACTCACTAAGGTCATATAAAGTAAAAAATTTCAACTCTACCCATTATCTTCACTGGTCTATCCTTTTGTACAGGATTAGTGAAGATGCATGTGCAAAAATTCCCAAAATTTAGCACAGACGCTAACACTCATCATGCTCACCCTGCATAAAATATATTGTATCAAGATTACTATGTATTAAATGTGCCAATCCCTACTATAAATATCTAAATCATGATGTTAATTAAAAAACAATTTTCTTACAAGTAATTTTGAAGAACCAAAATCATATGCAGCATTGACCGCTGCATCAATATCATTAGCATCAATGGGAGGAGTATGGAAATTTGGGGTGTCATTGGACACCAGCTATGCATCTGTTGACGTAATTGTCAGATAATTAAAATAGAAATAATTTATGAAACAATTGAAAACTGTGATATAAAAAATAATAGACTATGTGAAGAATGACTTTGAATTACATATTGGAGCAACCCATTGTCACGAAACTATGAGGAAGGTCCAGATCGATAGACATAATGATTTTCGTGAATACCAGATCGACAGAGATAATGATCGATAGACATAATGATTTTCGCAATTACCATAGGCGCGATCCAATTTGCCTTTGAGTTTTCGCAGAATGACACTAAAGATGCCATGGGTTTCGAGGGCCAGGAGTGACAGCGGATAGATCAACTGGCAATATTGATTTCATTGAATCAAAACACTCATGGAAATCTTGGTCCCCAGATCTACGAAATGGGTTAAAAGGAGGTAACATGCAACGATGCAGATCTCATTGAAACAAGATCTACGGTGGACGATTCCTCCACTAATCGGACATGCATGGGTCAAAACGTCTTGGGGATTTGCGAAAAGTAACCCTCCTTTACACGTGGATGGTAAAGATCGAAGGTGTTTTGATCAAAAGGCTAAAAATGTTCCTGCCCGGTAAAAGTTGTAGGAAGGTCCTTCTGTGATGGAAAAGGCGATCTCATGTATGATATGATCGGTTCAAAGGTATCCTGTTGATAGGATATTCTATGGTGAGTGCTCAAGGGGCTGAAATGACAGGTACTCAAACACCCCGATGCCATTGAAACATGCATGTAGGTAATTATCATCTCCAAGGCACCACAAGCCCTCTTGAACCCAAAATTTCACTGCATTGCATGTATCAAAATCAGGGAAAGATCATGATAATTGGGATACTGAAGGTTGGTATGGCCTCTACACAAAGAGACAAGAAGCAGAAAAAGAGAATCATTCTGATACCATCACTAATAGGGACGAAAAGGAAAGGAACGTTAAGTCCATGCGCCATGATCCAAATGGGTAACAATGCATGATAGCACCACGGGTATTTTCCGCAACTGGTATTTTAACGGTGCAGTAGAGGAGACGATGTGACTAGATTTTCAACAGGAAAACAAGATCCCCAACCCATGTGCCCGCACGTGCTGTCATCAGGGTACTCGATAGCGAAGTGTGTGAAGGTGTTGATGGGGTCATCATCATGTCCAGTTTTCCAGCTCTATCTAAATGTCATACTTCAAATCCATTGAGAGACAAATATTGAGCACATGTAGAAGAGAAGCTAAAGTGGTGGAATGTTATTCTGCTGAGAATTCTGGGAAGTTTAGAGGAGGTTCGCGATGGCTGTCTAGTTTGAAAATCTCGTCTGTTGGGGATTATTATTGGTGGGAGAGCATAGCTCCATGCATTTCCTTGATTTTTGTACCAAAAAGGCTCCAACCATCGGGGTAGGGATGTTCATTGTATTAGAAAAACCTTCCAGTGCCAGCAAGGTCATGGAAAGGATGTTCATCACATTAGATGGACCTCCTGAGGCTGGTGAGGGCATTACTGTCTTAATAGAAGGCCACACTCCGGTAAGAACTATTCTTGGAATTTCCTGTCCAATGAGCATCCCTCCAAAGCCTCCAGACAGGGTCATGGTCTCCATAATCTCAAAACATGGTGACAATTTTTAGGAGAGACCCTTTGGAGAGGATGCTCATACAGGAGGAGAAGGGGTCCAAAGTCGTCATCACTACCTTTGTGAATTCCAAGTGCAAACTTTATCTAGGGTGGTGATGAAGTCAAAAATGTGTTGCACCATGCAACCTGAACAAGGATCCTCCTCATGGTAGGAAAGAAACACAAGAACATAAAATCTCCTCAATGACTTGTCATTGTCAGAAGTAGTGCTACCCTTCTTGAAATCCCCTCGAATAACAATGTTCCTAGAAGATAGGGGGGAGAGGGGGAAGGCTGAGCACCGAAGGAACACAAACCTTCTTTCCAGCTATAAGCCCATGCAGAAAGGTTCCTTTGAGCACAGAATGAAAAAAAATATTCCCAAAAAGAAAGGGACACGTTGCAGACCCAACAGGAAGGAAAATGGTCTAATCCAAGTCTGGGACGCGCCACAAGGGGATGTCTGGAGCCAACGTTTTATTTAATATATGTAAACTATGGCGGATATTCCACATTCTATTTTGTTATGGTTTTGATAATGTTTGTAACTAGATTCTCTTCCTGTTTCGAGGTTAGTCTCAGGGTCCTGAAAGCACTATAAGAAGACTTCTCGCTAAGGGAGAAAGGGTTGTTGGTTTTGGTCAGATCTGAGACATTTTTGGTTCTTATGTAATTTGACCCACCTTTAATACAAGAAAAAGAGCCGGATGTCGGCCTTTGGATGTAAGAATTCCTATGTATTTCCTAGTTGTAGTATGTGCTTCTCTTCTTTTACATGAAAGCACTTCATGTTTCCTCCTTACATTATGTTTTCTCTGCATCCTTGACATAGTGTATAACAGTTTAGAATTCATGTCCCCATGCGTTGGCCGTTGTTTTGGATTCCCACCAGACATTTCTTCCAATTCAGCATGGAATTCATCCTCGTAATGCTCCACATTGATGGGTTGTTATCGTTCCTCATTTATCACCAGACCATAACATATTGACTGAGACGGAAGTGTTATCTTGCTCTAGCGGAAATTATCTGTGTCGACTGCTCTTCGTTTCTTGAGAATCGTGACTCCATGCCCAATATATCATACCTTTTTTCTCCTACTAACCTTCGAAAACCTATTCTATGACAATATAATCCGGCCTTTCTATGTATTTGTGAGAGATTTCTCTTTGGAAATAGGGAAGCCAACTCCCTTTCCTGAAGAGGTTCTGTTGTTAACTTGGGATCCGCCTTCCCACAACCTTGGGCACGATTCTAGGTGCTAACAAATTGGCACCGTTGCCAGGGACGAAATTGAAAATCATCCCTCGGAAGAACGACAAATATTTAAAGAAATACATAGTTGATGTGGGCAATCAGAGATCCTCACGTGTAAAAAAGGTTGCATCATTTTCCCTAGCGACTCCATGTTAAAATTTCTAGAAGATGACTGCACTTGGGAGATCAGAGGCTGAAAGGACCGATACGAGGAGGAGGTTTCAAATCCTCCTAAATCTATGGATGATAGTGTCAGGGACTAGAGTGTTGGTGGTGAATGGAAGTGGTATCAAAAGTTAAGTTTCTAAAAGGAATTGGCGGGTTCCGCAATGTGCACGAATTCACCGTAAAGGCATGGGTAGGCTTGACGAAAAGACGAGATACTTAAGATTCAGCTTTCTCTAGAACGTATTGGATTTTCATGTAAATATTTCTTTATTTTTTCCTAATTTTTTTAGAATAATCTATCATGGCTTATTTCAAACCAAGAAAATTCATGAGTTCACTTCCGTGTATCCTTCCTAACAAACAGAGATTATCTCTCCATCCTGTCCATATGATTTTATTCTAGACCCTCCATCTGAGACCCCAGACATTAAGAGGTAGGCTGATGGGCCTCGTGATGTTGTTTCCAAGAGCATGTCTTTTCCACAAGGCTCTGTTGCACCCAATGCCCAAATTCGATACATGCCTTTCTGGTGGCCTCGTATCCTTCATGATTTCCCTGCAAAACACTATAAATACCTCCGTAGGTTTGATGGAGAATTGAAATGCCTTACATCTGAGAAACATTTACAAGATTTTGAATACTTTCTTGACCTTTTTGAGATAGATAATGGTGATGTTTGTATGAAATTTTTTTCCCAATTCTTACAAGTCAGTGTCAAAAAATGGTTTAGACATTTGCAGCCAGAATCCATCAATACGTGGGAGGCGTTCTTTATGTGCCTTCACTTTGTCGCATGCCTGCTTTTCCTCTTCCACTTGGAATTCAATTTCTTTCATGTGCTCTATCCTAGCCCAACAAATTTGTAGTCTTATCCAGCTGACTCATGCTTGGAAGACGTCGAAGTTGTAGGGTGGTGAGAGCTACAACAGATCGTTTGATTTGAAATGCTAGGTTACATAGTTAGTATCTAGTTGATTGGCCATTTAAACCACCCAGCTCTACAAGGTGACTTTTTTACCTCCAATTTTCAACCGCAATATCCAATGGGGAGGGGACATGTCATTTATGCATGTTCCCCATCGCGTTGGCCCTCTCTGACTTTGAGTGTGCAAGTTTCCATAGCGATTTGCATGTACACTGTTGGATCTTATCGAATATGTGTGAATGGAAGAGAGACCTTGATATTCCCCTATGTTTTATCATGGCAGCGCTTGTGGGACCACCATATTTCTCTCTCTCTAAAGTCAAAACAGCATACAGGTTCACGTAGCGGTATTTATTTACGTCATAGATCTAGATCGTGCTTTGATCTTGGCCGTCGAAACCTGTGGGATCTACAGAAGCCCACGGATTCTCATATTTACCTCCTCCCTAATACAAAACCTTATGATTTTTCAAATGCTTTCTTCATTTTCGACCAGGGGAAGCTTCTTCAGAACATGTCCAACACTCACTAAGGTCATATAAAGTAAAAAATTTCGATTCTACCCATTATCTTCACTGGTAGTATCCTTTTGTAGGGGATCAGTGAAGATGCATGTGCAAAAATCCCCAAAATTTAGCATAGGCGCTAACACTCATCATGCTCACCCTGTATAAAATATATTGTATCAAGATTACTATGTATTAAATGTGCCATTCCCTACTATAAATATCTAAATCATGATGTTAATTAAAAAACAATTTTCTTACAAGTAATTGTGAAGAACCAAAATCATATGCAGCATTGACCACTGCATCAATATCATTAGCATCAATGGGAGGAGTATGGGAATTTGGGGTGTCATTGGGCACCAGCTGTAAATGTGTTCACGTAATTGTCAGACAATTAAAATAGAAATTTATGAAACAATTGAAAACTATTAGATTTTTAACATTAAGCTAGTATTATATTAGGATCTTTAACTGAGATAATAACAAGCACATCAATCAAACAGAAAAGACAATGAACACAGTGTTTTTCCTCGAGGAAACCATAAATGGAGAAAACCCCACAACTTTCTCAGAGATAGAATCAACACCAAAAGTAAAACCCCAAAATAATAAGACGATCTCCCGAAAGCAGTAACCTCTTTCTTCCTAGCACGAGTGTCTTCTTCTTCCTCAGCTATGCGCTACAACTGAGTGTGAGTGAGTGTGTGATAAATAGAGAGGCTCACTCTCTATTTATAGTAATTCTCGACTTGACAATAACCAATTGGGGCCAACCTCTCTAGGAGAGTCTAATAACCCTAGTGCCCCGAAACCGTGGGGACTTTAACCCTTGACCAATAGGAGGGTTACCCACAATGACTTGACATGACTTGTTTATATTATAGAACCTCCCGATAGGAACATCGGGGCATGGAATGACTCAAGTACATTACAGACACATCCTGGAATAAACATCAGGGTACAATACATAAGATATATGGATGAATACATTCCGAAGTTACAAATACATCAACACTCCCTCTTAACTAGGAAGGTATTCTATCGGCACAATTTATTAGCATAGGTCTTCTTCTTTGTATCATCTGGATCATCCTCGAGTCCTCGTCATCTTCAAGTCATCTTCATCATCGGATCTAGATCATCACTTAATTTGGATCATTACAGGAGCATCATCACTGGATCTGGATCATCACTGCTGGATCATCATCACTGCTGGATCATCATCACTGGATCATCATCATGGGTTATATCTCATGATTCTTCTCATTACAGGAAGTTCTACAAAGCCAGCCCTTTTCCATGCTGGTTGTAGGCCTAGCCACCATGTAGGTCTTCTTCAGCGCTTATATCTGACACTAAGTCATAATTGCCCGCCCAGCACTTACATATGACCATGAGAGGAACACATCATTAGAGGAAATTTGGGGTCTAAAATGGGCCTCCTAAGGAAAATAATAAAAAAAGCCACATCACACTACAAATATGCCATGTCAGATTAAATCTAATGAAAGTCAACCTAAATCATCTCATTAATGGTAGTTGACAACTATATTGAGTTAATGTAGATTTAAGAGATATTGGTTAAAAATATTAATGAAATATTTAGATTCTTGTGCACACATAATAAATGATAGGAAAATTTTGAATTTTATATTATTATTTTTTTAAATGAATAGACCACTACCTTTTATATATTTAATAAATGTAAAACTCAAATATATTCATTTATAATGAAAAATATAATTATAATAGTATTAAAACAATTAAAAAAATCACTATTATTTTTTAATATAAATTTTATATTAATTCATATAAAAAATATTACATCACATAAAATTAAAAACAATAAACTATGTATATTCATATTATTTTTTATATTAATATAAAAAAATTGTGGTTTAATGGGTAGGTAGATGAGAGAGAAAAAAAGTAAAATCAAATTTTATTATAATCTTAGTAACATTAAAAATAGTTTTTTATTTTTTATTTTGTTAGCATTTAAATGTTTTATTTATTTTTGGATGTAATAATTAAATATATTTATTTTTAAACATTATTTAATAATATTAAAAATACTAAATATATTTTATTTAGTATTTCAAGATAAGTCTATTTAAAATTAAATATTATTTAGTTTTTTTTTTTTAAATTGATTAATAAATGTTTTTAGTATTTCAAAATGCTTCCACTATAATTTTAATTAATGCAAAGGTTATGTTTTAGAGGAGTTCGAAGTAGTGATCAAATAAAATATTCTATATTTATTAGTTACAGTTTATTTATCTTATTTCGAGGTGATCTTTTCAAGAACTTAACCAAGGTGAGGTTGATATGGAGTTAGCTATTGTCAAATAAAAATATGACACATAAGTATTATGTGTTCAACTCAACCATAATGATTGGCCAAAGATATTGAAATTCTATTAGTTTAAAAATTCAACTCAATCCAGCTCATGCATAGCATAGTTTTTTATAAGGCCCATTTTAGACCCCAAATTTCCTCTAATGCCAACACCATGTCAAAAAGGCATGCCCACCACTCACATCTGATCATGTTGGAACCAATCCTATAATCACATCAGAAAGGCCCAGCACTCACATCCGATCATGCGGGAACACATCCCACAACCCTATCGGAAAGGCTCCACACTTATATCTAGCCATGCGGGAACACATATTGCAACCTTGCTAGAAGGGCTCTGTACTTACATCCAGCCATGCGGGAACACATCCTGCAACCTTGCTAGAAAGGATCTAAATGTACATCTAGCCATGCGGGATCACATCCTGCAATCTTGCTAGAAAGGCTCTAAACTTACATCCAGCCATGCGGGAACACATCCTGCAACCTTGCTAGAAAGGCTTTGCACTTACATCCAACCATGTGGGAACACATCCTGTGACCTTGCTGGGAAGGCTCTCAACCCTAGGTTGAGGATTCCTGGTAACTGACCAGGTGCCTCCATTCAAAAAATGGCAACAACCCTTATATATGATCAAGTGTGAACACATCCCTCAATCACATTAGAATGGCCATGCACTCATATCTGATCATGTGGGAACACATCCCACTGTCATATTAGAATGGCCCTTAGTCCTATACGGAGTATTCCTGGTAACTGACCAGGCACCTCCATTCCAAGAATGGAAATAGCCCTTATATCTGATCATGTAGGAACCAATCCTACAGTCATATCAAAATGGCTCAACACTCATATATGACATGGAAGGATCCAATCCTCTCACCATGATAGAATGGATCAGCCCCTACATCTGACCATGGAAGGAACCAATCCTCTCACCATGTAAGAATGGCTCATGGACTCATCACTTTCCCTTGGAAGGAACCTTGATCTGGAGAACACCAAGCTTCTCCCTGAAGTACTCAAACTTCACTCTGGCTAATGGTTTCATCAACACATCAGCTATATGTTCATTCGTTGCAACATACTGGAGCTTCACTACTTCCCTCTGCACCATATCCCTGATATAGTGATACTTGATCTCGATATGCTTTGACTTGTCATGGAACACCGGGTTCACCGACAACTTCACACAAATCTGGTTGTCACAATATATACAAGTAGCATCCAACTAGAGATCAAATAAATCAGACAGTAGCCTCCTTAGCCATACTGCCTCACAACTAGATGAACAAAATACAACATACTCTGCTTTAGCTATACTCAGTGCCACACATGATTGCTTCCTGCTAAACCATGAGATCACACCTGATCCCATACTGAAGCAACACCCTGAAGTGCTCTTCCTATCGATGGCACTGTTTGCCCAATCTGAATCAACATAACCCTCCAGGTTAATCTTCTGATTCACATCATACTTGAGCCCATAATCAACTGTACCCCTTAGGTACCTTAGAATTTGCTTTGCAACAATCAAGTGAACATGTCTCGGATCTGTCAGGAACTGGCTCAAGGTGTTCACAGCAAAGCAAATATCTGGTCTTATGTTCACCAGGTTCATCAAGGACCCAATCATCAGACGATACATCATAGCATCAACCGCTTCTGATGAAGCATCACTTAATAGCTTTAGGTTCGATGCCATAAGTGTGGTCATGGCCTTGCAGTCCATCATCCCGAACCTCTTCAGGATCTCTACTGCATACTTCCCTTGTTCGAGGGAGATTCCATCTGCATTCTGCCACACCTCCATGCCTAGAAAATAGTGCATCATACCCAAGTCCTTCATTTCAAACTTGGCAGCAAGCTTCCTCTTCATATCAGCAATCAACCCATCCATACCTATTACAAATAGATCATCTAGATATAGTAGGAGCATTACTGGGTTTCCATCTCCAACCTTGTACTAAAGGTTGGAATCTACTTTACTCTTGGTAAATCCCAAACTGGATAGAAAGATGTCAATTCTGGCTTACCATGTCCTGGTTGCCTATTTCAAACTGTATAGGGCTTTCTTCAATCTACACACATGAGAATTTCTATCATGTGTCTCAAAACTGAGTGGCTGCTCCACACACACTTCTTCTTCTACTACACCATTCAAGAAAGCAATCTTGATATCCATTTGGTGTATCTTCCTATTCATCACTGCAGCTAGAGTAAGTACTGATTTGATGGAAGTGTATCTGGCTACAGGTGCAAAAGTTTCTTCATAATCTATTCCTTCTTTCTGTGAGAAGCCACGAGCCATGAATCTTGCTTTATATTTCTCTATGCTACCATCTGCAGCATGCTTGATCTTGTAGATCCATTTGGAAGTTACAACAGACTTCCCTTCTAGTCTTGGCACAACATCCCAAACATCATTCTTCATCATCGATTGATACTCTTCGATCATAGCATCCTTCCATTCTTTCTGTTCTAGCACTTCTTCATAATTGGAAGGTTCTTTATCGATGAAATCACATAATAATGCTACATTCCTGATGTAGGATCTGGTCCTCTTTCTTTCTCTATGATTCTCTTCTGGAGCCCCATATATTTTCGCACCTTGGATAGCTTCTCGTACCCAAGAAGGTTTCCTCTTATGAGGATTCTTCCCCTGAGGTGGATCTATAGGTTCTTAATGTTCTTTAAATTCTCGATCTTCTTCTTGAGTTTCTTTGTTCATGGTTGTATCATGAATTCTGGGTGCTTCTGCTTCTTCAGGTTCTTCAGCAGGTTTCTCTCTGGATTTGTTGCAAGCTGAGTCTTCATCAAATGTCACATCCCTACCGATGTCAATCTTCTTGAATCCTAGGAAGTATATTTTGTAAGCCTTCGAGCTTTCAGATTATCCCACAAATATACCATTCTTTCCTAAAGGATCTAATTTTGTCGTCTTTTCTTTTGGAATGTGTATGTACACTGGACAGCCAAATATTCTGAGATGGCTGACTTATGGTTTCTTGTCAAAAAAGACTTCTTCAGGTGTCTTGTTCTCAAGTACTCTGTGTGGAGTACGGTTCTGTACATACGCTTCTGTTCTAGAAGCTTCTTCCCATAGATGCATAGGAAGATCTTGATCATGAAGCATAGCTCTTGCAACTTCCATGATAGTTATGTTCTTCCTTTCTGCAATCCCATTTTGTTGTGGATTATATGGAGTGGACAACTCCCCCTTAATCCCTGAGTCTTTGCATAAATCTTTGAATTCATTTGATGTGAATTATCTGCCATTATCTGATCGAAAGGTCTTGATCTTATTTTCTATGTGGTTCTCAATCAAGGCTTTGAATTCCTTGAACTTGCTGAATACTTCATCTTTGTTCTTCATGAAGTAAATCCATGTCTTCCTAGAAAAGTCATAAATGACAGAAACATAGTATGCATACTCACTTAGTGAGCTTGATGACATTGGTCTGCATACATCAAAGTGGATGATTTCCAATATTCCTTTTACCTTGCTCTCGCTACTTGGAAATGCCTTCTTTGTATTCTTTCCTTTCGCACATCCTTTGCAAACTCCATCATGTTTTGCTTGAATTTCTGGAAGACCTTCAACAGCTTTGCTTGCAAGTGGTAGTGCTCTGTAGTGCACATGTGCAAGCCTTCTATGCCAAAGCTCATTTTTCTCTACTATATCATGGACCAAGGCTTGTTTTGGATGGCCCTTCAATTTGTATAGACCTCCTTCTTGTTCCCCAATCACTACTGCATCATTAATAGTCTTTCCCTTTGGCCACATGATAACTTGGTTGTCTATAAATACAACCCTCATGCCTTTCACATCTAATGTAGATATGGAGAGGAGGTTATTCTTTAGTCCTGCTACAAACAATACATCTTGCATCATCATAGACTTTCCAGAGTCTAGCTTATAGGAGGATTCCTCAATACCTTTTATTGGATATTGGTAGTCATCCCCAAGTTTCACCTTGTGAGGTGAGTCATGTTCAGATAGCTTCACAAAGGATTCTTTGCATCCCATCATATGTTTAGAAGCACCAATGTCTATAAGCCAATCATTGCCTCCATGTGAGATAGTTCCCATGAGAGCATAGATCAACACATATTCTTCATCACTCGAAGAATCGTCACTTTATTTTCTGAATCTCTTTGTGGAAGGTTCATCATCCTCTACAGCATGAGCATGATGTCTTCTCTTGTTTCCCTTCTTCTTATGGGAGTTAATATTGTTTCTAGGATAGTCTTTGGCAAAGTGCCCTCTTTCATCACATGTATAGCATCTTAATTTATATAGATCTTTTCTATAGTTATCTTTATGGTGGAAGTTCTTACCTCTAGAGTGATGAGAGCTTCTTCTACTTTTCTTGGAGTGGACTGTGAGGGCTTGATCTTCACTTCCCATATTTTCTTCTTGAGCTGCTATCCGAGCTTCTTCTTGAGATCATTCTTCCCATATTCTGCTGAACTTGACTAACTTCTTTCTTGCACAACTTCCTTGAATAAAGGAGTCCCATGATATAGGGAGACCATTCAAGGTGGTCATTACAATGTCTACATTTTCCACTTCTTCATCTACTGCTTCCAACTGTTCCTTGATCTGAGAGACCCTTGTAAAGTAAGACTGGATGGTATCTGCATTCTAGATCTTTACATTCTTCAGTTGGTTTCTCAGTCATCTTCTGGTTTATGCTCTTCCCTTCAAACAATTTTGCTAGGGAATCAAACATAGCTTTAGGTGTCTTTAGAGAGGACACCTACAGTATGAGGTGATCCTTGATTGAATCAATAACAATCCTCTTAGCCATAACCAACTTCTTCTTGTGTAAGGCCTCAGCCTCATCTCCCTCTGGAACTGGAACCTCCTCATTGATATAGGAGTCCAACTCATTTTCTTCCAGGACCAGGGAGATCCTATACTTCCAAGCTCGAAAGTTATCATCTCCCTCAAGCTTTTCATCAAGCTTGGTATGATGAGACATCTTAACTGAGAACCTCAAATGGAAATACAAAATATTTAGATCTTACCAGGTTAAGATGTCAGATCTAGAATTGGAGCTGAAATTGTGTAGTGCTGGCTCAGGAGCAGATTAGGTTTTGGATTTTCCAGAGTTCTGTCCAACCAAATGCTTTGATATTTATCTCTAAAATTTGATTTTGAGGAGGAGATCAATCCAGGCCTAGGCTTACTAAAAAATTCCACTTCTGTGGAAATCCCTAATTTTCAGCAGTAGTGTCGGGTCCAAAATTGAAAAAGCTCATAATTGGATTCTGCTTCGATAGAAAGATGGGCCCTAGGGAGGAGAGTTATTCCAACCTTATTTTGCTGAAAATATATGGATAGATATCCACAAAGTAGGAATCCCTAGTTCCCACACCTGCAGAGTGTCTTCTTCTCAAGTTAGCTCTGATACCATGTTAGATTTTTAACATTAAGCTAGCATTATATTAGGATCTTTAACTGAGAGAATAACAAGCACAACAATCAAACACAAGAGGCAATGTACACAATTTTTTTGCTTGGGGAAACCATAAATGGAGAAAACCCCGCAACTTCCTCAAAGATAGAATCAACACCAAAAACCCCAAAACAGGAAGATGATCTCCCGACAGCACTAACCTTTTTCTTCCTAGCCCCAATGTCTTCTTCTTCCTCAACTATGTGCCACAACTAAGTGTGAGTGAGTGTGTGATAAATAGAGAGGCTCACTCTCTATTTATACTAATTCCCGACTTGACAATAACCAACTGGGACCGAATTCTCTAGCAGAGTCTAATAACCCTAGTGCCCCAGAACTTCGGGGACTTTAACCCTTGACCAATAGGAGGGTTACCCACAATGACTTGACATGACTTGTTTACATTATAGAACCTCCTGATAGGAAGATCGGGGCATGACATGACTCAAGTACATTACAAACACATCCTGGAATAAACATCGGGGTACAATACATAAGATATATGGATGAATACATTTCGAAGTTACAAATACATCAACAAAAACTGTGATATAAAAATAATAGACTATGTGAAGAATGAGTTTGAATTACATATTGGAGTTATATTAGTGTGAATTTCACTATTCTAATAAATATGTATAAGATTGATGTTAAGTACAAACATATGTTTGGAATTGACAAAATATTTGAGAATAACATTGAATGAAATTGGAAACAATTGCGTTAAGAATGTATATGCTTGATATATTTTGTATGGATAAAAAATTTGAGGAGAGTATGCATAACAATTGCACTAAAATTGAAGTAACCTGAAAAAAATAATGAATACTATTCATTAGAGTGCCGTAAACTAGCCCGCGGCCCTCTTTAGTGTCATTCCGCCTTGTATCAAAATTGAATTTATTTCCTCTGGGGTTTCAGTGAACTCTACCTTAGTTAGGGGATTCATGTAAAGCTTAGGTCCATGCCCATTAACCAATATTGGGACCTAATATTCATCTATTGTTCTTATTCTCATCGATCCATTGTCATATATTATTTCAACTTGGTAGGATCGTAACAATCTGGTCCTCAATTTCTCTTTAAATTCTTTAAAACTTGAATCATAGAGAAGATCCCATTCTTCTTCTTTGAATTCTTTCATTTTTATGTCCTTGTCATGCTATGATTGTCTCTAATGTTGGATTTAATTTTTGTGATGTAGGATTTCTACCTGAGCTCATCTAGATGTATGAGTTATAGTAGTGCTTCATTCTGATCTATTGGCAAATCTATGCTAACATCTACTTATGTTCTTAACATTTTAAGTTTAAACTCAATGGGAAAAATGATTTTCTTAGAGTAGAACAATTCATAGGGAGTGAAATATATGGTGGTATTCAACGCGGTGTTATATTCCCATGCAGATTCATGAATAGGATTGCCTCAATCCCTCATGTGAATCTTGATTATATCAGGTTATATTTTTTATATCTCTCTATTTATCACTTGCACATGACCATTTTCCTATGGGTGATAAGAAGCTAATTATCTATGTTTACCTTTTTTTTTAGGACATATTATATCAAATTTAACGAGAATTGTGCTCCCTTATCAGTGAAAAATTCTCTTGGAACTTAAAATCTAGTGAAAAATTCTTTAGTCAATGTTTTTTCCACTGATTCTTCATTTTCCAATATCAATTCCTTGACCTCTACCCAAGGATTTTTAAGTCCATGCGCCATGATCCAAACATGTAACAATGCATGATAGTGCCAAGGGTCTTTTCTGCAACTAGTATTTTAATGATGCAGCAGAGGAGATGACATGACTAGATTTTCAGCAGGAAAACAAGATCCCCAACCCATGTGCTTGCACGTGCTGTCTTCAGGGTACTTGACAGTGAATTGTGCGAAGGTGTTGATGGGGTCATCATCATGTCCAATTTTCTAGCTCTATATAAATGTCATACTTCAAATCCACCCAGAGACAAAGACTGAGTAGATGTAGAAGAGGAGGTTAGCGATGGTCGTCTGGTTTTAAAAGCTTGTTTGTTGGGGATTATTATTGGTGGGAGAGCATAGCTCTATGCATTTCCCTAACTTTTGTACCAAAAAGGCTCCAACCATCAGGTTAGGGATGTTCATTGAATTAGAAAAACCTTCTAGTGCTAGCAAGGTCATGGAAAGGATGTTCATCACATTAGATGGACCTCCTGAGGCTAGTGAGGGAATTACTGTCTTAATAGAAGGCCACGCTCTGGTAGGAACTATTCCTAAAATTTCCTGTCCAATGAGCATCCCTCCAAAACCTCCAAATAGGGTTGATGTATCCATAATCTTAGCACATGGTCACCATTTTTAGAAGAGATCCTTTGGAGAGGATGCTCATACAGGAGGAGAAGGGGTCCAAAGTCGTCATCACCGCATTTGTGAATTACACGTGCAAACTTTATCTAGGGTGGTGATGAAGTCAAAAATGTGTTGCACCGTGCGACCTGCAAAAGGATCCTCCTCATAGGAGGAAAGAAACACAAGAAAATAAAACCTTCTCAAGGACTTGTCACTGTCAAAAGCAGTGCAACCCTTCTTCAAATCCCCTCGAATAACAATGTTACCAGAAGATAGCGGGAGAGGGGGAAGGTTGAGCACCAAAGGAACAAAAACCTTCTTTTTATCTATAATCCCATGCAGAAAGGTTCCTTTAAGCACAAAATGAACAAAAATATGCCTGGAAAGAAAGGGACACGTGGCAGACCCAACAAGAAAGAAAATTGTCTGATGCAAGTCTACAACGCGCCGCAAAGGGATGTCTGGAGCCATCATTTTCAATAAAAATGAACCTGATGCCAGAGACGTTGCACTTCTATTAAGACAAGCATGCGTGTTTTCTCCATAACATTTTTTTAATATATGTAAACTGTGGCAGAGATTCCACATTCTTGTTTGTTAGAGTTTTGATCATGATTATAACTAGCTTCTCTCCCTGTTTCGAGGTTAGTCTCGGGGTCTTGAAGGCACTATAAGAAGACTTCTTGCTAAGGGAGAAAGGGTTGTTGGTTTTGGTTGGATCTAAGACATTTTTTGTTCTTATGTAATTTGACCCACCTTTAATACAAGAAACAGAGTCATATGTTGGCCTTTGGATGTAAGAATTCTTATGTATTTCCTAGTTGCAGTATGTGCTTTTCTTCTTTTACATGAATTCACTTCTTATTTCATCCTTAAATTATGTTTTCTCCGCATCCTTGACATAGTGTATAACTATTTAGAATTCATGTCCCCATGCGTTGGCCATTGTTTTGGATTCCCACCAGACATTTCTTCCAAATTTGGCATGGAATTCATCCCCGTAATGCTCCACGTCGATGGATTGTCATCGTTCCTCATTTGTCACCAGACCCTAACATATTGACCATGACCAAAGTGTTATCTTTCTTTGGTGGACATTATCTGTCTCGATTGCTCTACGTTTCTTGAGAATCGTGACTCCATGCCCAATATATCATACCTTGTTTCCACTACTAACCTCTAAAAACCTATTCCGCGACAATATAATATGGCCTTTCTATGTATTTGTGAGAGATCCCTCTTTGGAAATTTGAAAGTAAAATCCCTTTCCTGAAGTGGTTCTATTGTTACCTCGGGGTCTACCTTCCCACAACCTTAGGCGTGATTGTAGGTGCTAACAAGCTGACACCATTTCCGGTGATGAAATTGAAAATCATCCCTGGGAAGAATGACAAATATTTAAAGAAATACAGGGTTTATGTGGGAAAACAGAGATCCCTATGTGTATAAAAGGTTGCATCATTTTCCCTAGCGACTCCATGTTAAAATTTCTAGAAGATGACTGCACTTGGGAGATCGGAGGCGGAAAGGACCAATACAAGGAGGAGGTTTCGAAGCCTCCTAAAGCTATGGATGATAGTGTCATAGACTAGATTGTTGGTGGTGAATGGAAGTGGTATTAAAAGTTAAGTTTCTAAAAGGAATTGGTGGGTTCCGTAACATGCATGATTTCACCGTAAAGGCATGGGTAGGCTTGAGGAAAAGACAAGATACTTAAGATTTATCTTTCTCCAGAACATCTTGGATTTTCATGTAAATAGTTTTTTTTATTTTTTCCTAATTTTGTTAGAATAATCTATCATGGATTATTCCAACCCAAGAAAATTCATGAGTACACTCCCGTATATCCTTCCCAACAAATGGTGAGTATCTCTCCGTCCTGTCCATATGATTTTATTCTAGACCCTCCACCTGAGACCTTAGACATTAAGAGGCAGGATGATGGGCCTCGTGATGTCATTTCCAAGATCATTTCTTTTCCACAAGGCTCCGTTTCACCCAATACCCAAAGTCGATGCATGCCTTTCTGGTGGCCTCAGGTCCTTCATGATTTCCTTGCAAAACACTATAAATACCTCCCTAGGTTTGATGGAGAATTGGAAGGCCTTATAGCTAAGAAAAATTTACAAGCTTTTGAATACTTTCTTGACCTTTTTGAGATAGATCATGATGATGTTTGTATGAGAAATTTTTCCCAATTCTTAAAAGGTATTGTCCAAAAATGGTTTAGACATTTGCAGCCAAAATCCATGAATACGTGGGAGGTGTTTTTTACGTGCCTTCACTCTGTTGCATCCCTACTTTTCCTCTTGTGCTTGGACTTCAATTTCTTCCTTGTGCTCTATCCTGGCCCAACAAAGTTGCAATCTTATCCAACTGACTCATGCTTGGAAGACGTCGAAGTTGTAGGGTCGTGGGAGCTGCAATAGACCGTTTGATTTCAAATGTTAGGTTACATAGTTAGTGTCAAGTTGATTATCCCTTCAAACCATCAAGGTGACCTTTGTACCTCCAATCTTCGACTGCGATATCCAATGGGGAGGGGACATGTCATTTACATACGTTCCCCATCATGCTGTCCCTCTCTGATTTTGAGTGTGCAAGTTTCCATAGCGATTTACATGTACACTATTGGATCTTATCAAATATGCATGAATAGAGGAGAGACGATGATATTCCCCTATGTTTTATCATGGAAGCACTTGCAGGACCACCATATTTCTCTCTCTCCAAAGTCAAAATAGCATGCAGGTTCATGTAGCAGTATTTATTTACGTCGTAGATCTAGATCGCACTTTGTTCCTGGTCGTCAAAACCTCCGAGATCTATGCAATCCCATGGATTTTAATATTTACCTCCTCCCTAATACAAAATTTGATGATTTTTCAAATGCTTTCTTCATTTTCGACCAGGGGAAACTTCTTCAGAACCTGTCCAACACTCAATAAGGTCATATAAAGTAAAACAATTTTACTCTACCCATTATCTTCACTGGTCTATCCTTTTGTAGGGGATTAGTGAAGATGCATGTGCAAAAATCCCCAAAATTTAGCATAGGCGCTAACACTCATCATGCTCACCCTACATAAAATATATTGTATTAAATGTGCCAATCCTTACTATAAATATCTAAATCATGATGTTAATTAAAAAACAATTTTCTTACAAGTAATTGTGAAGAACCAAAATCATATGCAACATTGACCGCTGCATCAATATCATTAGCATCAACGGGAGGAGTATGGGAATTTGGGGTGTCATTGGACACCGGCTGTAAATGTGTTCACCTAATTGTCAGATAATTAAAATAGAAATAATTTATGAAACAATTGAAAACTGTGATATAAAAAAAATAGACTATGTGAAGAATGAGTTTGAATTACATATTGTAGTAACCCATCGTCACGAAACTATGAGGAAGGTCCATAGCATATGTTTCCACAAGTTGTGGAATGATGTGACACAATGCCATGGAGCTTCAATCGACTCTTCTGATTCTTTGTCTCTTTTAGATGTCGACTAATATTCTTCTTATTTGTTGCAAAATCCTTTGTCGATGTACATCACAAGTTTGTAGTCTAGTTATTCTCTAGTTGTGCTGTAACTTTCTCTTTCTCTCATACTCTTTCTTCACTTTCTGGACCTAAATCATCTTCCGCTTCTTTAACAACTAGATGCTAGTTCAGTTCCACTATCTCTAGGGAACATCTCAACTCAGTTTGTGTCCTTTGTCACATAGTTTTGTTGTGACATAACCACATTTTTGTGCACAGCTTCCAACTTGTCACATTCATAGAATTCATTTTTCACATACAAGCATATTTATCCACGTCTTTAAAGACAACAAATATCTACCGCGTGGTCCTTGAAAAAATTTCTGCTTTGCCTCACTATATGAGGTTATTGTGTCAACTCCAAGATAATTTCTATCAAAAAATATACATCCCTTGACACGGGGGTTCTCACTCTTTTTAGTTGCTCAATCAACTGAGGCTTCCACTCCTTTGGTTCTCATCCTTAGAAATTTATTTGTTGGGTTGCTAACTTAGACAACCACTCATGCAACGCAATGGTAAACTCAGAAAGGAAAATACCGTGGATATCCATATAGAGGAAACAACCCAACCACTATGTTGGGTTCCACTAAGATCCTTTGATTTCTTCTCGCGCGAATTTTAATGCTTTGAAATCTACCCAACCTTGGATCTCAAGTTTCATTTGTTCCCACAACATATCCCTCACAAAAATGATTCGGGTCTCGGCAACATAACCATTTGTTGGATTTTCTCCCTCATCTTGGGATGTTGACCCAGGTTCATTCCATTCTTATTAGTGCAACAAAGCCCAAGATATCGACTCGACAGAGCAAAGCCCAGTCGGCAACACCTATGACACAGATGCAGTCTCATATCTGAGATATCTTTCCTTTTTGTGTAACTTCCAGAACCACATTTCCACAGTTGGGTGGGGGATTTCTGGTAGCTCAGTATCTTACCAAGGTTCTCAATGAGGCCCATGGTTGGATTACTTATTCTTATTATGAACAATTAGACTATAACCCAACTTCTCTTGTGTAACTATTGTAACAACAACCCAAGTGCAACATAAATTTTTTCAACATATAACAATGCGATCGATACACATGTATTCATTCATCAGTAAATCTATAAGCACTCATTCAATGCAACATTTATATAGATAACTCAATCACATTCAACATTCACACAAATACATAGAGTCTAACGTGGAAACTTGTCCAAGAAAAACCACAGAGGTGCTCTTCATCTGGCATGAGAAATATATGCACCTTTTGTCTACACACTAAGTTGTAGACTCTACTCTAGATATTCTTGTTTATATTTACAAACTCTTTCTTCCTCTCACTCTCTTTGATATTCTATTTTTATCTCTTACTACTGAACTCTACTAGCAATCTGCACATATCATGGATCAATTCAATCTCTTCTACACTTATGTGCACTCAGCTGGAGATTCTTCAACTCAAACCACTCAGCAACCTCTAACAGACAACAATTACATAGAAACTAACAGATTGACAACACAGAGCTAACCATAGTCTAACAACAATTAGGATCTAACCCAAATATAGCGTGGGTTCTTCCTTTTATATACTCTTTTACAGACTCATTACAGACTCTTTACCCATCACTTTCTCAACCAAATTCCTATACTTAGCCAACATGGTGTATTTCCTATTCTAGTGACACCTATCAGTAGGTGCTAACGTCTTGACTTACAACAATATCTTCATATGTGTGGCTTCCCCCAGATCTATCCAAACTCATACCCATGATATTTATGGCCTGTCACTTTCTAGTTGTTCTACCTTACTGTCATTTTCCAACCGTTATTCCATTTGCATGCCTTCTGGTAATGGTATTCTGTCATATCATTCCTTATCGCATTCCTTCCTTCTGTCACAACTCCTTCTGTCATGCATACTACTTCTTCAATTGCTGCCTCTGTCGCAACTCCTTATTCTTCCTCTTTAGCTCTTCTCCATACTTAGGAATAATCCTAGGTGAGTTCTACTTTCCTTTCCCTATTCCCAACACACACACACACACATAATATGTGGAAGACAGTAATCTCCAATTGTGAGAACCAACTCACTCAGTTGCTAACCTAATTTGCAAGTATAAACTAGTTGGTTACAGGTACCGACCTATAACGACTTCTATCTACACAGGAATCGAGTTGATGAAATTCAGGAAGAAACTTGAACATATATATGTCCCTTTTGCACAAGATCCAACTTGTAGTATTCATGCACCAACTTGTTCAAGACTGAGATATTCATTTGTGTTCTTCATCTACAACTAAATGGAAGCACCAACTCTCGATTTTATTTACCAACACCGACTAGAAGGAGGATACAACCCCTTGATTGTTTTACCAACTATAATTGGAAGGAATTTATGACTTCCTGATTGTTTTCCTAGCTCCAATTAGAAGGAAGCTATGAATCCATGATTTTTTTTACCAGCACCAACATGAAGGAAGCTACGAATCCCTTTCCTTACTCCTTCCTACCTCCCTAATAATAATATGTGTGTATCAAAAGAAAACTGAATTTTACAATTTACCTTATCTGCGACTATTGTAGCTTCTCAAATATGCATCTTATCCTTTAGTTATCTACATCACAACAGTCTGCGATCTGTGACAGTATTTTATTCAAGACGCTAGCAATTTATAATCTTTGAATATATGTGATTCTACAACACTCTGTCACTTATATGATTTTGTGATCATCATCATTCACTGTGTGTATTTCCCGCATATCTTAATACAAGGTATTCTTCTAATTTGCACACTTCCTCTTGTTCATCTTCTTCATTTTTGCGCAATTTGACTCTACGGAATAAAATTATTTTATGATCAACGAGCCATTGATACCCCAATAATTAGAATATTTCCCAATCAAAATATCATACCTTCTTCATGTTTCAAGTCACAAGCTTACACCAATGCTCCCATATCTTGATTATTTATACTTTTTTTAATTCAAGAGATGTGTCCACAAGTTGGAATTACTTTTACTCGATTACGCCCCAATTTGGTTTCTTCTTGGTTAAGATAACCATCGTCCTTTTTACTACATCGACATGCATCCTTTGGTAATTCAACTCTATGGGGTTTTGCACACTTACACCCATTGACTTGGTGGTATTTTCACACATATGTTCCATGCCTAGGTGGAGTTTACACACTTTCTAATCTTCGACATTTCTTCTCCATGTATTTCTTCAAACTAGATTTGTACATAAAGAGCCTTTCCCTAATGGATACATATACTTTTATTATTATTTTCCTCATGTTATCCATCTCATATGTTTGTCATCAATCTTATCTTCTTCTTCATTAAACTTGATGGTTTATCTTTTGACATCAAACCTTCATTAGAATTGTTTATTTTTCCTCTGTCATAAATGAAAACACACATATTCAACAATATCTCCCTTTGGCATTGATGTCAACACCAACTTACAATTGAGATCCCCCTGAAAAAAAACTCTTCTTTTGTACACAAAAATGGTCCCCCTGTGTTCATACCTTTGTTTTCTTATTTTGCATAGATCTTGCCTTCATTTTCTTTTCTTCGTTTATCAGTATTCATTCTCTTTCTTCATTCTCCCATATTTTTCTTTATTCTCCCCCTTTGACATTAATGGAAAAGGGATGTCCTTGGGAATCAATTCCCCTTGAATTCAAGCTTCTCATTTCATTTTTCTATTGCCATATACACTATACTATTGCATATACTTCCTTTCTCCATATTCATATCACTATCTTATTTATGTCTTAATCATTCCAATTTCATACAATCTTGTAATGATATTTTACACACAATTCCATCCATTATCCTGCATGGACACAAGGCGATGTGACCAGTAACTCATGTAGAAATTTTGACGTGTCACTTTCATATTCAATATTTTTGGGAAACATCCTTTTGTTCACATAGATAATGAATTTGATTTCCACTTTTTGTTCTTTTTCCAAAATCATTAACTCATGAAATTAATTTTTGAAGTCTGCATAACCATTTTTGAATCACGCGAGCATTAATTCTATTAACTTCAATGTCTCTTCAATTTAATTTTGAGCATGTAGAAAACCACCTTTTAATTTTATAAGTGAGCTGCATATTTACCTAGTTCATCAGCCTAGTTCATTATTTTTCTAGCTTGTTCTTATTTTTGATATTTTCTTCTTCAATCATCATGTCTTCCTACTTTTAGAGATTCAATAACTCAATTGAAAACCTTCATTTAGTACTCCAATCATAGTAGGAAGAATCTGAAAGGTTGAGGGTAGACATGAGAGTTTGACAATCTCAGATGAAAGTGTTTGAGTTCTTGCATTGGTACCAATGATCACAAGTTAATCAGAGCGCTATAGATAAGTTATCTAGTATGAGTAAGAGAGTTGATCTCTTGGAGCAACAACAACAATAAACTCTTGATCTTTTGAACCTGATTCAGGATGAAACGTCTATTGTCGATCCATAATATTTTACTCTGTAGCTTTATCCATTGTTGCAACCTATAGAGTTCGTTGAGCTAGCTTTGATATATCTAGAGCTTTGTCTTTCACAACATCATGTCATTCATGGACCTCAAAGTACACCTCTAAATCAATTTTGTCTCAATTTTGTTCAACTTCGGCTTCCATTATTTTCCTTGTCATCAAGTATTAACATGCGTCCACTTGAACTTCAAATATGTGTTGTACACCATTTGTGTCCTGTTGCGATATGAGCTTCAAAGCTTCATTTTGTATTTTGTAATAAAACCATCTGAATATAATACAAATCTGATTTTTTTTTTATGCAAAATCCTTGTGTGTGTTAAATTAGTATTTTTCTTTTACTATTTCATGTATGCAAAAATAACATTCTTTTGCATATAAATGAACAAATGCACATTTTCTTTCAAAATCACATTAATGAGATAATCAACAAAATAGTCTTCTAACTGCAACACTTTAATAACATAGTCCCTGAATTCCTAATGAATATCATGTTGAATTCAAGGATCTTACTTAACCTTTTAATGGATAACAACATGGGAAGCATTTACTTGCTGCTTTAACAGTACTCGCATGTGTTGTTTTAATGAACCATTACTTGATGTGCATAAATTGCCTTTGACTTTGTACTAGACACCTTTCCTTTTCTCTCCATACTTTATTATCAGTGTTACATGAAATGGTTCTTCTTGGTTTCTTCATTATTTTTGAACATTTTTAAGCCTTATGTCCAAATTCGTCACACATATAGCACCTTATACTATGGAATTATTTTTCTACATGACTAGCATAATTACATCTCAAACATCTAACTATACGAAACTTATTTTTTCAACTGAAATTATTGGCATACACAAGTTCTACTCATTTTTTAGATATACCAAGGTTCTTCTGAGATGCATCTTGTTTCTTTGGAATGAAGTCTTCATTTTGGGTGCAAATTTATTCAGATGTACCTTCATAACCAAGACCTATTTTAATGTCTGGGGACCTGTGGTTGCTCAGTATTCCATGTAGAATTCTTGAGTTGTTGTTGAATTTAGCTTGGATTTCTACATCAAGACACATTTAGGCTCTTCTTTAATTTTCACAAACCATTTAATCATTTTTCATATGTGAAATTTCAATTTCCTTTTTTGCAAGTTGTTTTGTCAACAATTCATTTTTCTCTTTTGTTTCCTCTAAATACTTTTGCAGCACAAGACTATTCTCTTCAAGTATTTTGATTTTGATTTTTGTGTAATCCAAATTTTCTTCAAACTTATTTTCTTTGTCGCTCATTTGTTTTTCTCCAATGTTTCTTGTATGGCCTTGTTCTACTTGACTTGTTCTTCTACTTTTCCCAACTGTTCCTTCAGTGCCTTTTTACTTTTTCTTGACTTCTTTAATTCTTCTAATGCACTAATTAGATCTCCTTCCCAATCAATATTTGCATTTCCTCATCTTTAGATTTGGAGTTTTCTTTTGTTCTACTCGATTGTTATTCTACTTCAGATTTTGATGAGGACATACAAATTCCATTATAGGAAAGCTTATTTTCTGCATTTGTCTCAGATTTGAGAGTTCCTTTTATGTTGCTTGGTTTTTTCTTTTGATTCATATCATGGAGATGACATGTAAATTCCATTGCAGCACCACTTGCTTGATGGTTTCGATGTACTTTTGTGTGTCCCTTTAATTGTTTATCCTTTGATATATGCACAGTTATTTCCATATTCTAAGTTTTCATCTTGAGTTAATTCCATAAACAACACTTCTCTTGAATTTTCATGGCTATCCTTTTCCTTTGATGAGATACCATCCTCCTTGGAATATAGACTCTTTTTTTGCTTGGGAAGTTTCTTTTTTTTTCTACTTTGATGTGCTGATAGACATTTCTTTGTTCTTGATGGTCTAATTCTTCATCGTTGTCATTGTATTTGTTTTCCTTAAAAGTACACTTGGAGGAAAAGTGACCTATTCTACCACATTTGAAACATTTAAAGGGAAAATTACCTTTATACTTCCCACGTCCCCTCTTCAACTTTATTACAAAATTTCCTTCTTCTTCGTTTGATATGTCGGATGACTCCTTAGGTTCATGCTTGCTACATTTTGATTCTCTTTTGGCCTTAAAAGCAACTTCTTTTCTAGAACCATTTTATTTTTTTGTCTTCATTTCATACATTGTGAGAATCGTATGTAATTCATCCTTCGTTAGCTCATCGAAATTAGTTCTATCCTCTAAAACTGATACTTTTGAGTTGAACTAATCTTGAAAGGTTCTCAATATTTTTTGTACAAAAGAGTCTTCTTCAATGGTGTCTCCCAATCATATATATATATATATATATATATATATATATATATATATTGAGAAGGGTTGGGGACTGAATCAATAAATTGCGCGATTATACAATTTAGCACTTAACAAAAATTTACACCTTTAAAACTTTTCTGCAAAAATAACAATGGAAACAGTTGCACACAAAATACGTAAAAATAATATATATATATATATATATATATATATATATCTGTGTGTGTGTGTGTGTGGAAGAAAACAATCTCCAATTGTGAGCACCAAATCACTTAGGAGCCAACCTAATTGACAAGNTATAGGCACCGACCTGTAAAGACTTGTATTTGCGCAAGGAACCACCCTGAAAAAAATATATGTTACTTTTGCGCAAGGTCCAATTCAAAATATTCAGGAACCAACCTGTTGATTACTGATATCTCCATTTGTTTTCTTAATCTACAACTAAATGGAAGCACCAACTCCCAATTTTGTTTACCAACACCGACTGGAAGAAGGCTACAACTCCTTGATTATTTTATCAACTCTAAATAGAAGGAAGCTATGACTTCCTGATTTTTTTACCGGCTCCAACTAGAAGGAAGATACGACTCACTGGTTTTTTTACCAACACCAAATGGAAATAAGATAATACTCCCTTTCCTTTCCCCTTCCTACCTCCCTAATAAGAATATTTGTGTATAAAAAGAACTGAATTGCAATTTACCTTGTCTACGATTTGTGACTTTTTGGTCTGTCGTTTCTGCATCTTCTCAAATATGGATTTTAGCCTTCAGTTATCCATGTCACAATATTTTGTGATCTTTGACAATGTTTTCTTCAAGAATTCAACAATTTGTAATATTCGATTATTCGAGGTTTTGCAACACTCTATCACTTCTGTGACTATGTGTTTTGTGTCATTTATCATGTACATTTCTCATACATCCTGATACATAGTATTATTCTAATTTGCACACTTCTTTCTTTTTACATTCCTCATATTTGCACAAACCCACTTTTCTATATAAAATTCTTCTTCAATCAACAGGCCATTGATACCCTAAGAATTAGAAACTTGCTTAATCAAAATATCATATCCTCTTCATGTTTCAAGTCAGAAGCTTACAACAATGCTTTCATCTCTTGCTTATTTATACTTTTTATAGTTCAGGAGATGTGTCCACAAGTTCAAATTCATTTTACTCGACGATGCCCCAACTTGGTTATTTCTTGGTCAAGCTAACCACCATGTTTTGTACTGCATCAACATGCACCCTTTGATAATTCAACTTTGTGGGGTTTTGTGCACTAAATCCCATTGACTTGGTAGTATTTGTGCACATATGTTCCATCCCTGGGTGGGATTTATGCACTTTCTGACCTTCAAAATTTCTTCTCTATGTATTTCTTCAAACTGGCTTTCTACATAGAGATCCTTTTCTCGATGGATACATATACTTTTATTATTATTTTGCTAATTTTTATATTTTTGCATAGCTTAAATCATAACTTGATTAACATTTAATACATTTTCACAATAACAACATAAATAGGATCGTTGAAAGAAACAAAATCACAAGGTACACAACAATTTACCCTGGGAGACCCTAAAGGGAAAACCCCAGCAAAAAATCCTCAATATAAATTACCAGTATGCAATGACCATGTTATCTCCCAAAATAAATTTATTTTGATAGTATGAAGAATTCAAGTGATGTCATGAAAGATTTAAAGATGACTAACAAATTGAAAGTCTATGTTTGTGCTATGGTTGAATAAATTGGAAGCTTTAGCTTTCGGTGGCTTAGGAAGGGTTCCTAATAGCTCATTAGCCACCGAAAGGCTTTGTTTTGGTAGCTAACAGTTTTACGCAGGATAAAGGTTAACCACTGAAAGTAGGCCCGATCGAGTAAATGGTAAAAGCACTTTCGATGGCTTAGGCGAGATTTCAAAAAACTCATTAGCCACTGAAAAGTGTTGCTTTCGCCAGCTTAGTGAACAGTCGAATAAGGGCATTAACCACTGAAAGTAGGAAAAAAGGCATTGGGGAAAAAGCAGTTTCGGTGCCTTGGATGAAAGATTTGACGTTTCATTAGCCACCGAAAGGATGGGTTTTCGGCGGTTAAAAGGGATTTTCGGAGAGACCTCTATCCGCCGAAAGCCGAGTTTCACCGCGACATTGGGAAAATGGTTTCATTGGCCTGGGTGAAAGGGATATCATTTCAATAGCCACCGAAAGCCATCTTTTCGGTGGCTAGCAGACAAATTCCTGAAGGTTGTTAACCACCGAAAAGGTAAAAGATGGAAATAGTTATAAATCTATCAAATCAAAGCTTGTCAGCAAAAGCAGTGATCATTAAAGGGTGTGTAAGCCACTGAAAGGACACGGGGCTGCATAACTACGTGAGGAAATGAGTAAGGAGGTTATTATTTGAAACTAATAAGGACTGATGTGATGAAACCCTCCTTCTCCCTCCATCTTTCCACCAAACTACAAAAAATACAAATGAGTATCCAGGGTTCATTTTAACATGATTGCTGGGAAAGGGGTCTAGAAAATATCAACTAAATCCATCACCCTCTAACCTCGGCATCAATCATGCAGGATAAATCCCTCATAATTAGTGCCAAATATTTAGTACACCCCACCCTCGACTTGGGCATTTCTCTCCACCAGAAAGCCATCTCTGAGAACTAGCCTGCTAAAACACTATCATATAGAATTTGAATTTATTGTTGCAGGTACCCAGGAGTGGCATTCAGCAAGATGAATAAGGGAGGACCTGCTCTCAGGAAGGATTTGGGAGATATCATATACCTAGAGGCACATCCATAAGTCTGTCAATTTTTCAAGGATGTTAGATGCTATAGGTTTTATGAGAATATTCAAGGTTCACACCAGTAGGTGGCTGAGGAATTTGCCCTCTCTTTTGATGGCTCCAAGGAAGTCATAGGTAAAGAAGAATTCCTGATAGATGAAACCCTAATTATTGAAGTGACTGAACTCCCTAGCACAGGAGAGAAGTGGTTTAGGGACACCATATCAAAGGATGTAGAGTTCATATCTTACCTGAAGCCTGAACATAGGGAGCTGGTGTGGAAAGTGTGTGGAAGAAACATGTACCATCCTCCTGGCTAGAAGAAAGGTGGCAGCAACTACTGAAGGCCATTGTGGTCTACATAAAATGTGAAGGGAGATACAATAGAGCTATGATTTACCATTTTAAATTGATGAACCACTTCATAGGGAGAAGCCCACTGAATTTTCCTTTTTACTTTCATAGGAGTTTGGAAAAGATGGCACACCAGGTGAAGGCCCAGCCAACCAAGGTTACTGGTAGACTGTCTCATCATAGCCTTATCCAACTTCTAATCCAAGAATTGCCGAAAAGGAGGAATATGGCATGGCCTTATTTCTTATTTTGGAATGGTTTTGAACAGGCCTTCAGCCAGAACAAAAGGGGAAGTATCCTGCTAAAAATCCAGCACACTAAGAAGTGGGAAAATGAAGAGAAGGGATATATCCCCAGTAGCAGCAGAACAACCTCCTCCCTCTTCCAAATCCAAGAAGGTCAAAAGAAACTTGCATTTCAATGAAAAGGGCCAGAAAGTTGCAACACACAGTGAGAACATTTTTAACCTGCCCTACTCAGATTCAGAAGAGGAATAGGAGGAAGGTACAAACATAGATTTACAAGTTGTAGCAGACATTGAAGAGCTCCCATCAGTTACACCAAAAGAGTAGGATGAACCAGCAGAGAAGGCTTCATCTAGAAATCCCAAGAGTCAAAGGATAAATTAGTTGAAGAGGCAAGTGTTTGAGATGGAGATTTTGGAAAGGGACATAAAGAAAAATAATGTTGCATTGACCAGTAGGAACAAGATATTGCATAAATCTTACCTAGAGCAGAGAGAAAGGTATATTTTCATAAAGAGACATAATAAAAGGTACCTAAAAGACAACACAAGATTTTACATAATGATTAGGCTTCATAGACTGTAGCTGAAGGAGGCCAAGCAAAACCCTAGCTGAAGCTGCAGTAAGCCTTCAGCCTCCATAAGCAAGCCAGGATGTTGTTAACCTTCCTAACATAGAGCCTTTTGAAGAAGAAAGTTGAGTAGACAAACTAGAAAGAACAATTTTGGAGGTATCTTAAGAATTTTTGAAGAACAGGGCTTTCAGTGGCTTAGGCAGATGCTTTCGGCAGTTCATTAGCCACCAAAAGCGCCACTTTTGGTAGCTAACCATTTCGATATTTTGGCCTCTTAACCACCGAAAGTAGACAGAGGCATAAGATCAATTTTTGACATGCAAGACCAGTTTTGGGTGAACATGGATGGCTCAGGGACAAAGTATAAATATGAAGGATGTTGAAGAAAACATCAGGGAAGGTATGCTTCAGTTTTGCTATGACATAATAGTAGAAAAGGTCACCAATACTTAACTGTCAAAGTAAAATAGTGACTTAACTAGCAGAGGACTAGTGGTAGTGATTTCCAATAGTTACTTTAGTTATCAGAAAGGTTCATACAGTGAACAAATTCTACAGTTAGTTAGACCAGTAGCTAATTAGGGTTTTTTAACCTAATTTTGCAAAAAACAATTATTTTGTCTATTTTTATTAAATCATATCCAAGTTTTTAGGATCTGAGTATTTTTGTAAAGTCTATAAATCCCAAGACTTATTTTATTGAAAGGGTTCGACTTCGGGGACTTGTAGATTATTGCTATTCTCAAGATTCTCATATTGCTCATGACCTAATATAAGCTCTTTTTTTATCATATGTTTAGCTTCCATTTTTTGTCTATTCTGTGCTTATGCTTGAATGTGTTATTCAGATTTTATTCAGGTTTATTACTTTCTAATAGTTGTCACCCTATTGGCATATTGATGTGATTTGAATTATAAGTACTTTCCTTGTCATTATTAGCCATTTATATATATCTGTTTTATGTATGGATTTGGTAGCATGATAAGTTATCCATCTCTGCACCATATTGTCAACCTATGAATAGTGGTAATTAGAAGCGTTATCCCTAATTGAGTTTCATGCATGTCTTGAGAGTGTAAGGTCTTATAGGTCACCTGACTTGATCCACTTAGAAAACCATAAAAATATTTAACTTACCAAGCATCCTCGAGTGGAAACCTAGAGGAGTTTCCTGGAGTGATAATGAATTGACGCCATTGCTGGGGAGAGGAGACTGAATCTCAGCTTCCCTGGGAGACGACATAGATCCTTGATTTGATGATAGACAAATATTGGACATTATTATAGTTGTAATCATCTATCTGGTGACTCCATTGAAATAAGGTGGCTTCAAGAAGACCAAGTACCAGAGAAAACCCTCAAGGTCCACCAGCAACACCTGTTTCAGATCCAGAAGAGATTCTGAGAAGAGTTAGGGCTTCACTAAGGTAGACCAACAGTGATACAAAGGAAGCCACATCAGGTATTTCAAGAAATATTTCTGCTATTATTTCTTCTGCTGAAACACTTAATTCTCAGGAATTTATAAATACATCAGAAAAATTTAGGGTTTGGGCATCTTCAAGCACTGCTTCTTATGAAGATCCAATCCCTGGTGACTCCATTGGGATAAGTTTACCACCACCACCTTCTCAACTAATACCTTCCTCCACCCTTTCCATACCCATTTCCAATATGGCTGCCCCTCAATTGACCAAAATGGAAAGGATCCTGGTAGCTAGGTATCCCCCTCTAAATTTTCCTAACCCTCTCTTGGCCATTCCCACTAGAGGCTACCTCAAGTACATGCCTAGGTTCACAGAAGAGGGGGATTTCATAGCTGAAGATCATCTAGAGGCATTTTACAGTTATGTTGAGAACATTAATATAGAATAGGAAGATGTGTGGATTAGGTTTTTTGTACAAAGCCTAGATGGTCAGGCTAGGAAATGGTTCAAAGAACTTCCTACTGGATCAGTAGCAGGCATTGAAGCCCTAGATGACATATTTCTAAAGCATTGGGGAGAGAGGAGAGACCACCTCTATTATATCACAGAGTTCAAAAACTTGAAAAGAGAGAATGGGGAGTCTACCTCCAACTTCACCAAGAAGTTCAACAATATGTACAGCAGGATCCCTAATGAAATCAAGATTACTGATACCTCAACTAGGATAACTTATGCAAATTCCTTTGACTCTGATTTCTACCAGCTTCTCAGAGAAAGGAGGTATGCCTCCTTATCACTCATGTAGGATGCTGCCCTAGAGGTAGAATCTAACATTGTGGCATCTCAGAAGGTCAAAGGAAAGATAGATAGGAAGAAGTAGCCAGTAGACCCTATTGGGGCTTCTTCATCAAAGAACAAGATTGACAAAATGACCAAACTGTTAGATAACTTGACTACTAAAATGTCTAAGCTAAAGGACCAAGGACAGATACCTATGAAAGGTAAAGGTCCAAGTGATTTTGTTCCTTGAAACCCTAATTTTGTCCCTTATAGAAGAGGCAACCCCCTAGTTTAGATCCTTAGAAGGGAAAGGAATCAAGGGGAATATCAGAGAATCAGAGATCCTTTTCAAAATGTTGTACTAGAAGAAGAGCCAAAATTCATTGAGGAAGAAGGAGAGGCTGAAGACAGCATCCACTGCATGGAAGATGAAGTTGACTATTCTTTTTGACACAGGAAGAATATGAAGAAGCCATAATTGATGAGTATATAAGTGAAGAAATGGTATATTAGGCTGATGGTCAAGGAGGGTATAACCTGAGGTCCAGGCTGGTTGCTCCCCTTAAGAAGAATGTTGTTCCTTCCAAATAGCCTGTTGCACCAGCTAAAAAGGATACTATTTTACCAAAGAAAATGGCTGTCATTTCCAAACCAGTGCAAAAACTAGCACCTTCATCAAGCCCTGATCAAGTCCAACTCAAATCTCTAGTACATGAGGTAAGGTTTGCTGATAGAATGCATTATTCTTTCAACCTTGAGTCAGAGATTCAGAAATTGAAGATCCCTTTCCCATTAATCGAGCTAATGAAAAATGATGCATTCAAATCTTCCATACTGAATTCTCTTCAACCAAAGATACACATTGATACTGACTTTGTAAATCTTCAAGATGATAAACCTATTGTAACCCTAGTCCCTATGATCTAATACCTAAAGCATCCATGCCCACCTTTCTACATATCCTTGAATATCCATGATAAATTCCTTCATAACTGTCAACTGGACTTAGGAGTTTCTCATAACCTAATGCCAAAATCAGTGATGGATGAGCTCGATCTCAACATTACAAAGCCCTACCATGATTTGTTCTCCTTTGACTCCAGAAAGGTCAAGTGCTTGGTCCTCATCAAAGATCTTGTTGTAAACCTATCTCAGCTGCTTTCAAAAGGCATCATGATGGACCTTGTAGTGGCTGATATCCCTCCCAATTTTGTTCTCTTGCTGTCTTGATCATGGAGTAAAAGGCTAGGTTGCACCCTTCAGATGGACCTTACATATACCACAATCCCCACATTTGGAGGGGAGACCAAGAGGCTTTATAGAGAGAATCAACTTGCCTACATCATAATCAATGAAAGGAATTCACACCATCTATGTAGTAGACACTGTTTTTGGATCATGCATTCTGCAAATAGATGATTCTCAGCAAACACCAGTCCAGCTTACCAAGCCCACCTGTCAGCAGCCTGAAGAAGTGACCACAACAGTCTAGAACATGTATTTTGATGGGGATAGCACTCAAAACTCAGCAAGTGCAGATGCAGTATTGATCTCTCCATCCAAAAAATAATATTCATCTGTCTTATAAGCTTGACTTTAAAACCACTAACAATATAGTAGAATATGAAGCCTTGCTTCTAGGAGTTAAAGCTACCAAGGAGATGGGGATCATGTGCATGAGAATCTTTGGAGATGCAGACCTTATTATACAGTAGGTCAACAACACCTTTCAAGCAAAAAATGTCAGACTAAAGACCTACAGGGACGAGGTATGGAAACTCAGAGACTCCTTTATGTTTTTTGAACTGTCATATATACCTAGGGATTTGAATCACCTAGATAATTCTCTGGCTGTCTTTGCAAGTCTGTTTGTTTCTCCTTTACCTCCTAAGCTCGGATATGATGTTCAGGTCAAGTACAGACCTTCCCTGCTAGATAATGTAAAATTTTGGAAGGTGTTTGAGAATGATGATAAGCTCAGTAAATTCCTTCAACTAGTAGATGAATTATCTGATATACATATAGATTAGGAAAACCTAAACATGGAAGAATCCCAACAACTCAAGTTGAAAGATAAAGTAGTTGATCAGAATATTTTCCAATTACCCAACAATTATATATCTCAGGGTCTAGTACCTCTGGAAGATATTTTTGATCATAATGACATCCCTTTCAAGACTTCCAAAAAGGAGCAAGACCCTGCTGTCCAAGAGCAAAACATAGGTATCCAAAGCCATCCAAAACTGATAAATCTATCCACTAAGTTGACTTCTGATCAGAAGTCCGAATTTTGCAACTTGATAAAATAATTTGTTGATATCTTTCCCTGGGAGTACAGTGACCTGAAAACCTATGACACTAATATCATCTAACACAGGATCCCTTTGGAGAAGGACACCATCCCTTTCAAACAGAAGCTGAGATCCATCAGACCTCTCCTACTACCTGTAATTGAAAAAGAAATCCATAAGCTCCTCAAAGCCAAATCATAATCCCCCTCAGGTATTCCAAGTGGATTGCAAACATAGTGGTGGTAAGAAAGAAGAATGGGGAGATCAGGTTGTGTGTGGATTTTAGAAACTTGAACAAATGTTCCAAAAAAGATAACTATCCACTGCCCAAGATGGAACACCTGCTACAAAGAGTCTCAGGGGCTAGTGTCATGTCATTTCTGGATGGCTTCTCTGGATACAACCAAGTTGTTGTGCACCCTGATGACCAAGAGAAGACTGCTTTTACCACCCCTTGGGGCACTTTCATGTATGCTAAAATGCCATTTGGGCTAATGAATGCTGGGGCTACTTTTTAGAGAGCCATGGACCTAGCTTTTGTAGGGATGAAAGATAAATTTGTGCTTATATACCTAGATGACCTAACTGTTTACTCTTACATCCATCATGACCATTTGGAACACTTAAGGAGGGTATTTTTGAAGTGCAGGAGGCTTGGAATATCACTCAACCCTAAGAAGTCCCAATTTGCACTCAGTGAGGGGAAACTCCTAGGTCACATAGTCTCAGCTGAAGGTGTAAAGATTGATCCGGTAAGGGTGGAAGCAATCCATAAGTTGTCCATACCGAGGTCAAAAAGGGATATTTAGTCCTTTTTGGGTAGGATAAACTTTTTCAAGAGGTTCATCCCTAATTCCTCTGAGCTGGTGAAGCACATAACAACCATGCTGAAAAAGGATGAAAACATACAATGGACTGACTAGGCAAGAAGCTCTTTCAAAGACATCAAGAAGGCTATCATGGAAACCCCAACCTTGATTAGTTTGGACTATACCAAGATTTTTCATATCTTCTCCTTTGCATCCTATGGCACAGTGGCAGCTGTGCTATTACAAAAAGATGATAAGGGTCTGAATCATCCTATTGCATTCTTCAGCAAAACCTTGAGAGATGTTGAGCTGAAGTATGATCCAATTGAAAAACAGACTTATGCTCTCATAAAGTCATTGAAGATCTTCAGGATTTACATTCTCCATGCAAAAGTTCTGGCCTATGTCCCTTCAGCTGCTGTGAAGGATGTTTTGACTCATCCTGACATTGATGGAAAGAGAGCTAAATGGATTGCCAAGCTCATTGAGTTTGATATAGAGGTGAAGCCCACTAAGCTAGTAAAGGGACTAGGTCTAGCCAAACTCATGGCTAAAGAAAACTGTGAACTAATGGGGATAAACTTCACTTGTGTCAATTCATCAAAATTGCAAATTGTAGTAGTAGTAAAAGTAGTTTAGGATCAGAATGACATTCAATTAGTGGCTGAAAACTTGTCTTCATGTGAGTGGTACTCAGGTATTATTTATTTTCTGCAGAAATTATAAGTTCCTCCTAGCCTCACTCCTAATCAAGCACCATATCTTAAACTAAATTTTGTTAAATTTTGCATAGTTGATAAACTACTGTACTAGAAATATCTGTCTGGGGTTTTGTTGAGATGTCTAGATAAAGAAGAATCAGATCAGGTCATGTGGATGCCATAATTATTGGAAGACCATAGCCCACAAGATCCTGAGGGCAGGGTACTATTGGCCAGTCCTTTTTTCTAATGTATGTACCTTTGTAAGGGCCTATGACTAGTGCCAAAGATTTATACGGAAGTAGTAGCTCCAATCCTTAACCCTTAGGCCTATTGTAGTGAATGGGACTTTCCAGCAATGGGGTCTGGATTTCATAGGTGAAATAAATCCATCTTCCAGTGGGTAGAATAAATGGATCCTAGTAGCCACATACTACTTTACCAAGTGGATAGAGGCAATACCCACCAAGAATGCCACTCATCGGGTCATCATAAATTTTTTATATGAGAATATCTTTATAAGGTTTGGCTGCCTAGTAAGGTTAGTAACTGATAATGCACCAGCTTTCAAAGTTGTACCATTGGTTAGAATGTGTGAGTCAATGGGCATTCAGCTGGTGCATTCCACATCCTATTATCCTCAAGGAAATGGCCTGGCTGAGTCATCCAACAAAATCCTAGTTAGGATCATCAAAAAACTATTGGAGGCAAATCAGAAAAGCTGGGATTCTAAGCTAAAGTTTGCTTTATGGGCTGATAGGGTAACATAAAAAAGATCTATAGGGACTTCTCCATTCAAATTAGTTTATGGTACTGAGGCCATTTTTCCCATTCAGCTAATTATTCCAGTGGTAAAATTATTTCAGGAAGAGGAAGATGAACCAAATGATATTGTGAGGAGGATGATGGATTTGGTGGAGTTACAGCAAGCCAGGGAACAAGTTATAGGAAAATCAGAAGCCCATCAACAGAGGATCAAGGTCATGTTTGAAAAAAGGCCAAAAGTGGACAACTTTTAGGTTGGAGATTGGGTCCTCAAGTGGGATATTGTCAGGCGGGACAAGGGAAAACATGGAAAGTTTGACTCTTTGTGGATTGGCCCTTTTGTGATAGCTTAGGTACAAAAGAATAACACCTTCAAATTGCAGAATCTGGAAGGGGAAGAGGTGTTTGATGGCCCAATGAATGGGCATTTTCTGAAACTTTAGTTTATTTGAGGCTTTGAGGCCTTGTTATTGTAAATTAGTAGTTAATAGGTTGTTTTTTATTATAGAATAAACTCCATGCCCAATGGAATAGTAAATGATAGTGTTAAGGTTTTAGTTATTTTCAAGGAAAGGCATTTTGGTCTGGGGTTCTTGGGACCTCACAAGGAGGTTCCCATCCCCATGTAGGAGCCAGATGTTATCTCCCAAAATATTTTTTTTTAATAGTATGAAGAATTCAAGTCATGTCATGAAAGGTTTAAAGATGACTAACAAATTGAAAGTCTTTGTTTGTGCTATGGATGAAGAAATTGGAATTTTTAGCTTTCAGTAGATTAGGTGGGGTTCTTAATAGGTCATTAGCCACCGAAAGGCTTTGTTTTGAAAACTAACAGTGTGAAGCAGGATAAAGGTTAACCACTGAAAGCAAGCCCAATTGAGTAAATGGTAAAAGCACTTTCAGTGGCTTAGGCGAGATTTCAAAAAACTCATTAGCCACCGAAAAGTGTTGCTTTCGACAGCTTAGTGAACAGTCGAAGAAGGTCGTTAACCACTGAAAGTAGGAAAAAGGGCGTTGGGGAAAAATTGGTTTCGGTGGCTTGGGTGAAAGCTCAGACATTTTATTAGCCACAAAAAGGATGGGTTTTTGGCGGTTAAAAGGGATTTTCGGAGAGACAACTATCCGTCGAAAGCTGAGTCTCACCGTGACATTGGGAAAATGGTTTCGGTGGCTTGGGAAAAAGGGATATCATTTCATTATCCATCGAAAGCCATCTTTTTGGCGGCTAGTAGACAAATTCCTGAAGGCTGTTAACCACCGAAAAGATAAAATATGGAAATGGTTATAAATATATGAAATCAAAGCCTGTCAGCAAAAGCAGCGATCATTAAAGGGCATGTAAACCACTGAAAGGACAGGGGGATGCATAAATACATGAGGAAATGAGTAAGGAGGTCATTATTTGAAACTGATAGGGATTGATGTGATGAAACCCTCCTTCTCCATCCATCTGTCCACTGAACTATAGAAAAGCCAAATGAGTATCCAGGGTTGATTTTAACATGATTGTTGGGCAAGGGGTCTCAAAAAGATAAATTGAAGCCATCACCCTCTGACCTCAGCATCAATCATGCAGGATAAATCCCTCATATTCAGTGCCAAATATTCAATACCCCCCACCCTCGAATTTGGCATTTCTCTCCACCAAAAAGACATCTCTCAGAAGCAGCCTCCTAAAACACTATCATACAGAATTTGAATTTATTGTTGCAGGTACCCAAGAGTGGCATTTAGCAAGATGAAGAAGGGAGGACTTGCTCTCAGGTAGGAGTTGGGAGATATCAGCTACCTAGAGGCACATCCAGAATTCTGTCAATTTTTCAAGGATGCTGGCTGCTATAGGTTTTGTGAGAAGATTCAAGGTTCACACCAGTAGGTGGTTGAGGCATTTTCCCTCTCTTTCAATGGCTCCAAGGTAGTCATAGGCAAAGAATAATTCCTGATAGATGAAACCCTAATTATCGAAGTGACTAAAATCCCTAGCACAGGATAGAAGTGGTTTAAGACCACCATACCAAAGGATGCAGCGTTCATATCTTACCTAAAGCTTGAACATAGGGAGGTGGTGTGGAAGAAAAGTGTACCATCCTCCTAGATAGAAGAAAGGTGGAAGCAACTGACGAAGGCCATTATGGTCTACATAACATGTGAAAGGAGATACAATAGAGCTATGATTTACCATTTCAAATTGATGAACCACTTCACAGGGACAAGCCCACTAAATTTTCCTTTTTACCTACATAGGAGTTTGGCAAAGATGGCACAACAGGTGAAGGCCCAGCCAACCAATATTGTTGGTAGACTATCTCATCATGGCCTTATCCAAATTCTGATCCAAGAATTGTTGAAAAGGAGGAATATGGCATGGCCTTATTTCTTATTTTGGAATGGTTTCGAAACAAGCCTTCCGCCAGAAGAAAAGGGGAAGTCTCCTGATAAAAAATCCAGCACAACAAGAAGTGGGAAAAGGAAGAGAAGGGATATATCCCCAGTAGCAGCAGAACAACCTCCTTCTGCTTCCAAAGCCAAGAAGGTCAAAAGAAACTTGGATTTCAGTGAAAAGGGCCAGGAAGTTACAACACACAATGAGAAAATTTTGAGCCTACCCTACTCAGATTTAGAAGAGGAACAGGAGGAAGCTGCAGACCTAGCTTTATAATTTGTAGCAGACATTGAAGAGCTCCCATCACCTACACCAAAAGAGCAGTATGAACCAGCAGAGAAGGATTCATTTAGTAAGCCCAAGACTCAAAGGATAAATCAGTTGCTGAGGCAAGTGTATGAGATGGAGATTTTGGAAAGGGAGATAAAGAAAAATAATGTTGCATGATAATTTTAAGGAACCATACTTATTTAAAAGTGTATAAATGTTGGCGAATCTTACTAATTCCTAAAACACCAACTATAAAATGTTTGGCAATATTTATCAAAAAATATTTTAATTTACAAGGATTTTATATCGTTTGTATAATAATTTGGTGATTTTTAGGGTGAAAAAAGTTTACCCCATCAAAATAGAGTGAAACAGGGCTTTAAAAAATTCAAAATGGTGAATCTTTTTTTGGAAAAAACCCCTAAAAATAACCCATGGGCTAAATTTTTCCCCTAAAATTATCCCTGATAAATATTACCTAGAGTAGAGAGAAAGGTATATTTTCATAAAGAGACTAAATAAAAGGTACCTGAAAGACAACACAAGATTGTACATAATGATTATGCTTTAGAGACTGCAGCTAAAGGAGGCCAAGCAACACCCTAGCACCCACCTCACATTGGAAACCCTAGCTGAAGCTGCAGTAAGCATTCAACCTCCAGAAGCAAGCCAGGCTGTTGTTAAACTTCGTAACATAGAGCCTACTGAAGAAGAAAGCTAAGCAGACAAACTGGAAAGAACAATTTTGGAGGAAGCCTAAGAATTTTTAAAAAACATTAATTTCGGTGGCTCAGGCGGACGCTGAGGCAATTCATTAGCCACCGAAAGCACCACTTTCGATAGCTAAGCGTTTCGATATTTTGGCCTCTTAACCACCGAAAGTAGACAGAGGCATAGGATTGATTTTTGGCATGCAGGACCAGTTTTGGGCAAACATGGATGGCTTAGGGACAAAGTATAAAGATGAAGGATGCTGAAGAAAACATCAGGGAAGGTATGCTTCAGTTTTGCTGAGACAGAACAGTAGAAAAGGTCACCAATACTTCAAAGTAAAAAAGTGACTTAACCAGCAGAGGACCAGTGGCAGTGATTTCCAGCAGTTACTTTAGTTACCAGAAGGTTCATACAGTGAACGAATTCTAAAGTTAGTTAGACTAGTAGTTAATTAGGGTTTTTTAACCTAATTTTGCAAAAAATAATTATTTTGTCTATTTTTATTAAATCAGATCCAAGTTTTCAGGATCTGAGTATTTTTGTAAAGGCTATAAAGCCTAAGACTTATTTTATTGAAAGGCTTCGACTTCGGGGACTTGTAGACCATTTCTATTGTCAAGCTTCTCATATTGCTCATGACCTAATATAAGCTCTTTTGTTATCATATGTTTAGCTTCCATTTTCTGTCTATTCTATGCTTATGCTTGAATGTGTTATTCAAGTTTTATTTAGGTTTATTAATGTTTGAAAGCTGTCACCCTATTGGCATATTGATGTGATTTGAATTATAAGTACTTTCCTTGTCATGATTAGCCATTTATATATATCTATTTTATGTATGGATCTTCCATCATGATAAGTTCTCCATCTCTACACCGTATTTTCAACCTATGAACAGTGGTAATTAGAAGCCTTATCCCTGATTGAGTTTCATGCATGTCTTGAGAGTGTAAGGTCTTATAGGTCACCTGACTTGATCCAGTTAGAAAACCATAAAAATATTTAAGTTACTAGGTGTTAACACCTCTTATGTTGAACAATTGAGGAATAAATGTGGTCAAGAAATGATAAAGGGATACATAAAATTGGAAAAACTTGGTAGTCTTGAGTCCCTTATTAAAAGTGTGCATTTTGGTTAATTCATTGCAAAATTCAAAGGCATAGATTTATGAGTATGAAAATCTACGGTTGACAATTGATCCACTAGGGGAAAGTTGTGCAAGAAAGAAGTTTTGACAAAGAGGTGGAAGTGGTTAACGAGGTAGAAAGATCAACGGCTAAGGAATAAAGTGAATAAAATATACGATTATGAGGCAGTCTGTGATGTGAAGATGCACGCTTGGAAAAATGAGAAATGCTGGTGAAGTATGTATAATAGATTTTAATCCAATGGTTCAGACAAAAGATGAAATTTTATCAAAATTCATTATCTATTCCAGATTGCGAAGCTGTGAGATAGTTAAAAAGGATGAGTGGTAGTGGAATTTAAATTGCTTTGCACATGGTGAGTTTTGGTGAGTTCCGCTAAGGAAAGAAGTAATGGGAAAACAACTTGGTAAGGGCCCCGGAATAGTCCATTGTATAAAAAGTGAAGTTGGCCTCAGGTAAATTCATTTCAATTACACGCTGCAGGTGAAAGATAAGTGGACAGTGTGCCATCTTTTCCAAAGTCAACTTCTACGTATTCACAGTGACCAGGTAAGCCTTGAAACATTGATACTTTGATTAAAGACTCGTCGCCATTTTTTATTATGGAGAAGGAATAGGGTTTAGGAGTATTATGTAGAGTTTTGGATGAGAGAGAAGAGGTTTTTGTTGATAGGGAAAGGAATGTATATGACCCTATTCTATTAGTTTGTAGTGTATCAGTTTTAAAGGAGCATTTGTGGCAATATAAATCGCAAGGGAATGATATTCTCAATGTCTGCAGTTCTTTCTTATATTATTTTTCTATTGAACAAACCCTACCTTTTCTCGAATTTGTCGAATGGTGGACGAATAGTTACTCCTCCTCTAAAAGAGTTATTATGAGCCATACCACATCAAAAATCCTTTGTAAAGTTGACGCAAAAACTGTTCACATGATATTGAGTCTGCCTGATAATTTCCCTGATAGTTGTGAGTCTTTAAATGAATAGGTTTTAATTGAAATGTACAAAAATTGTAGAACTGAAGTCAAATGCCAATTTTTATCTAGTATTCTGAAAGATGGTCTGTCGTTAGAGGGTCTATTCCTACCATACAATGTTAATATTTTCAAGAAGGAAGTACAGTTGGTTATGTCTCTGGTCAGTCAAATTTTGGGTTTGGATAATGATCATATCAATGAATTCATCTTAGGTTTCTTGCTGAGTATAGGTTCAACTGACCATGAGTCCCATTTAACCTATTGTTTTAATCTAGATGAGTATCTAGCCGAGGTTATCCATGCTCAGTTGGTCGAATTCCATAAATTCGGGTTCTTTAGATATGATTCATATTTACTGAACATGATTTTGTGTTCTAATGTGTTAGAGTTGCAGTTCTTGTCCACCATTTTCTCTCTGGACCTCCCGAAACAAATTAACATGTTTGAGTTCATAAATACAATCATGGCTGAAATTTACAAATTGATGTTTGATGATGTCCTGCCAAGGGTGTTGGAAGACATGAGACTTATGTTACAGTCTTCCTCAGAAGACAAAATAGGGGATTGGTTCTTGTATAAAGAATTTACTATTCTGAGAGTGTATGGGTTCACTGGAGAACCATACAAGTTACCTGCTTTTTTTACTCCAAGGATATTCGCAGTAGATTTTATGAGACAGAGGTTATGTGCAGAAGAAGAACATTTGGGGCATTTAAAAAGTCTTCCAATGTTAAATTTCCTCTCAAATTTGGTCCATTCATTTTTTAAAATAAAAGCGCCTTGTTAGTCATAGAGAGATTGTTAGAAGTTATGGATTTTCAGAAGGAGCAAAAAGTAAATTATGATTCACATCACATTATTTCTCAGAGGAAGTAGTTGAACAAAAATAAACCATTTGATCATCAAACTATTGAAGGTTTAGATAAAATAGCAAATTTGGCTAATTTTGAAGAAATTCAGAAGTTGATGAAGATAGGAGCAACAAATTGACTACAGTGGCTCAAGCGCATGATAATTCCATCTTTTTTAATCAAAGGAGTTTTTCTGAAACTGATGGCATGGATGTAGATGAAAATATTTCTCATAAAAAGATCAAAACACACCCACAAGGTGATCAAACTATTTCAGAAGAAATAGTTTCAGAATATTTAAAGAAAATGGTCTTGTTCCAGAAAAAGTCTATACAGATGCATCAATATTCCTTCGGAGAAGAAGGTAACGTAGAGTCCAATTCCTGCCACAAATCCAAGACAGAGTTAGTATCAAGTTATGTTGACAATCAAATTGTCATGTTCCCTCGAATTGACCATTAAAAGTGTTGACCATGCTAAGTTCCTAGGGGCTCAAGTTGTTATTAATCTTTCCTCCTAGGATAAATTTTTACTAATAATGGTTCTAAGACATGTATTTAATTTTATTTCAGAAATTTTATTTATTATGCACAATAATGATGTGGAATTAAGGATACCATGTCAGGAGGGTGCATTGGGGAAAGCTAGTCAACTTCCCTTGGTAAAAATAAGAAAGTCCATGACAAAAGCAAGTAAGAGAATAAAGGAAAGTTTCCTAAAAGCAGAAATAGTAGACAAAGGTAAAAGCGGGAAAGTATTTCAAAGGGGACGGTGTAGTTTCCTCTTATGGAGCTCAGAAAAGCTATAAGAGAAAAGCAGGAAAGTTTTTAAAGGAAAGAAAGAGTTTCCTTATGACCCAGGAAAAGTAGAAAGCTGTCATAACTCAAAAGAGGTAGATTTTGACTAATGGAGGGTGAAATTTATAATTGTGAAGGATGATTTGGAATTGGAAACAATTCCACATGGTCCTACTTGCCTAATTTCCCAAAGGGGGCGCTTTTGTGTCTAGGGTTAGGTCACCCATGGGGTTGACTTGCTCTCACAGGTCACCATTGGCATCAAATTACTAAGAAGGTCATCCATAAGTCTATAAAATATAAATTCTAACCCATTGCTTCAGTTTGGTTTTTGATTTTATTGCTGAATGCTTATGTGAGCATTACTTTTGAGTGTTGTGCCTCAGACTATTGGGATATGAGCCCCAGCCTTCCATTCCCCTCTCCTTCCATACCATTTTATTCCATTGTAGGTGTGGAGTGATATGTTGTAGGAATTGAAGGATTTAAAGATTTATTTGCAGCCTCCATCAATTTCAGGTCCATATCCAGCGAATCCCTAGCTTCACTTATGCTCACAGCCCTTGCTAGTCATGATCCGGGCCTCCTACCCTTTGTTTTTGGAGCATCCTTGTAATGGTCAGTCAATGATGTAATATATATTATATAGGGTCATAAAATTATGAAAATTACATGTATCAGGTTGAAACATCTCTTCCCATAAAGAGTCTTGTCTTCATTTTTGACTAAAATGCCTATTTTAGCAATGTATGGGGGAAATTGAATAAAAATGAGTGCTATAACGAATATTTAAGGTTGGGGAAGTGATTTAAGGGATTTTAAATATTCAATGAACTTATATTTACCCCTTTTATAGTTCTCATGTTTTACATAAATGCATTCGAGATGATTTAACTGTTTGTTTTAGACCCTCGCTAGATTACTAGCTTTTAATAACTAGTTTTGGTAAAATTGTTGTAAAACCATTTCTGTTAACTCAATATGAGCTCTATTAGTTCCTGTGGGTCTCTAACAGTCCCAAATTCCCATATACAACTTGAAAAACATTTTCATTTTGGGTTGTATCACATTTTTGTATCCTCCTCTGTGCAGGGTTTTCCTTAGCCAAAACTGCCAAAAATCCCCAAATTCACCCAAAACTTCTTAGAAATTTCTAGAACATCAATAAAATATATAAATAATTTATTTATGTTATATTAATTCTATAACAAACCTCTGCAAGTTCCCAGAAGCCCCTAGTTGAAACAAACCGAACTACTCTCCTTAGTTTCACGGTTTGGCCGCCCAAAAGCGTGGTGGTTAGTTTCCGTAGTGCGGAATATAAACCCTAAATGGAACCAGATCTAAATGTGTTATGGCAGAGGAAATTCCATGTATTAAATATCTTTGTTTTCTGTCCACTGCTCACTCCTTTTGCCTACAAATTTCCCAGAAGAAACCCCTTATTTGCCCAGTCTGAGAAGTCATTGTGTAAATTAATTCAAGTTCAGAAATTTTAATATAATTTACAGAATTGAAGAGTGTTTAGGTTTTTACACCATACTTGGGACATTACAGTGGTATCAGAGAACTTTCCTTGGCTCATCCTATGGAAAGTAACTCTCAGTGGAAAAGTAGCTCAGTAATATCTTCAAGTTGCAATTGTGGAATTAGTTCCATTCATGGGAGATTTAGAATTTGAGTTGTATGAAGAAGATCATTCAAAAATGGATCGTCTAGAATATTTAAGAATTTTGGTGCAAAGAACTTTGAAAGGGCTGAAATATGTATCCCAAAGAATCATTCAGTCAGATCAAGAGACTAGAGAATTCCTTGCCAAGCAGTTGGCAACCAAAAATGGAAAAGGGAGTAGTAGTGTCTCTCAGCATGAAGGAAATAAATATGGAGAGACTATGTTTTCAAAAACATTAACACATGTATGTTCTTTGAATACCAATAATCCATCAAGAAAGGAACTAAGTTGTTCCACTTCTCAAAGTAAAGGAAAAGAAAAGAGGACCAAAAGTGAAGATTCATTAGAGCCATCTGTACATGGTTTACTTGAGATATTATTTGGGTTTTCCCCAAGGAGAGATCATCCTATTTGCAGCATAAAAGAGGATGATGAGTCACCAAATCCTTCATCAGAAGGAGATGGAGAATGTCCATGCACAACTAAATATCTAACTGTCCAACATCTAGTTGTTGATAAAGTGGAAGGTGAAATGACTCCAAATTTTTTTGTGGTTGATCTCAAGATAAGTGCAGAAGAGATGGGGTAGATTGATGATGGTGAGATATATTTTGGATCTGATCCAAAAGAGAAACACAATTCATATTTACAGTCACCCCTTGAACCTCACAAGGGAGCGAAAATTGAGCACATCTCAGTAGGGCGTGAAGCAGAGAAATGGGTGGGTGAACAAGCCATCATAATTCCACCACATAAGGAGGAGAACATAATACATGGCGAGTTAGTAAATTCTGATTTTATGTGTCATTTTGTAAGTCTAATATGGCAGCCACTTCCAGTGAAGAGTTCAGAATGGTTGAGCCCCCTAGTGACGAGGTTCAGAATTCCGGTGTCAAAAATGAATGCAGTATGAAGGATGAAACTTTGAGAGAATATATTTCTGGTACACCAAGGATGAATGAGCACTTAAGTTACAGCCCAAATTATGTTGTTGAGGACTTAAAATATGAATATATTGCAGAAACAAAATATGGATCAGATTTCAAAACCTCGAGTGCACTGCATGAAATTGATTCGGTGATGGAAAATGAAGAGGAGGAACATCTACAAGAACCTCATCTTCTTGCAGGGTCATTGAAGATGGATGAACAGAAGATCTAAGAGGCCCTGAAAATTCTCCATGACACTCATGCTTTAGTGTCAAAGATGTGTTGGGAATATTCTTTAATGGAAGACCAATATTCCTTTGAAGCCATGGAGAATATCTAGAAAGCAATGTCCACAATCAAAGGTAATTTCTCACAATTGCTTTCAGATAAAAATGACATGTTTGAGCTTGTTGAGTTATTGCGGGAAGCATCACTGAATGATGAAGAAAGTATTTGCATATATGAAGAAGAGAACTACAATATCAAAGGTGATTTTTTGGCCACCCAAGATTCTTTGAGATACACTCAAAGTGCCCTCTTATAATCACAAATGAAGATAGAACAATTCCAACAAGAGTGGAAAGAATTGATTGAATCCTCAATATTTCCTGAGCGTCATCCCTTTTGGGTAAATGGCATGGAGGAACCTCATGATTGGGTGGACCATGAGGATAATTCTATTTGGTATGCGCTTAAAGAGTGTGCAAAATAGTTTTATGAGAACCAAGAACTTGATTTCTTTCCAAGGAAACTTGAGTTGTTCCTTGAAGATAGACACTCTCCCATGGAAGAGTGGGATGAGAGCACCCAATTTGGGCCAGCCAATAATGAAAAAGTTGCAGCCATAAGTATGATTAATGAAGGTTGCAAACATGCAAATAAGGTTCATAGTTCTTTCCCACATGTCCTAGATTCAGAAACACCAGTGGGGAATGAACAGTGGGTGAAGACATTTTTCTAGTTTGTGTCGCATGCACAACAGGGGGATCATGATTTGTCCCCATGGGAGATAGATCCTATTGCAGAAGAGATGGATCATTATAGATCATACAAATAAGCAAGAAATATCTCTGATTCATCCACTGGATGGTTGGATAGAGGAATCACTGAAGAGGAAAATATGGAAGGTAAAATTTGTATGTCTTGTTGCAAGAAAATTGTTTTTATATTGTTGATTTTTCTATGATTTACAAGCAGCAGAAAAGGAATGTGTGTGCAGCCACTTTTGAAAAGAAGGCATCAGATCTATACATACTTTCAATGTGTGGGTCAATTGATGGATTTTTGCACCCTTGGATCAATGGTAGAGAGTTGAGCCATTGGATGAAGAAGAGAGCACCTATTGAGTTCCATAGAGACATATTTGGAATGAAGACCTTGGGAGGGAAATTTTTTTATTTTTGCAATAATTCTTTTGTTGTGAATGACATTGTCTTGACATGTGAACAGAAACAAAGACTTATTTTGCATCTATTATATACCTCCCATACACATGCACATGAGGTGCATTCCAATTTGAATGTGCTTAAGGAGTTTGAGGTCAAGCAATATGAAGATCAAGCACTTGCATGGTTCCTAAGAGATTATGAGTTTCCTCTATGTGATGCCCCGGTTTCGACCCCGTTGCACTAGATGTATATTATGTATATATATTGTAATGATCATGGTGCGGAGCTAAAGGCCAAAGCCCCACCATTGATCGGTAATGCTATGTTTTGGATTTAAATTTGTCACCGATGGTATATCGGGGCATGCGGCATATATTATGTTGGCCATCATGTAAATATGCATCATAATTAATTAATGGACACAACCAGCTACGGTCGTGGCAACTAAATCGAATGGGGCATTATTTCCTAAGGATAAGGGGGGGTGAAATATTTAACCTATGGGCCAAAGGGGAAAATCCAAATGTCTATGAGAAAACCCATCAAACTGACAACTACTTTTCTTGTATTTTTCCCCAATCATTTATTTCTGCCAGAATGTGGTTGAGTTAGTTATTGCATGGAATGGGAAGAGTATGGGAAAAAAAATTCGATTTGGGCAGAGAACCATTTTTTGAAAAACGTGTTCTGACTTCCTTGGCAAGGAAAATGCCCAAAAACGTATGCCATTCTGCCATGCATCCACGTTTTTTCCATTTTACTCACCATTCTCCTTCACGTTGGGGCTTTTGGGAGCAGCTGGAGTTTTTCCTGTGTTTTTCATTCCACGTTTTTGGTTGCTGGCTTCATTTTTCCCATGGATGGGAGGTCATTTTTGTAGTGCTGGGGATTGGGCTGCTTTCCTCACGTTTGGGTGCTGCTGGTGCATTTTCCATCCATGTTTTTGTAGCTTCATGTGTTTCTACCATGGCTGTGAAGGGCCATTCACGTTTTTGGCTGTCTCACTGACTATTGGTCTCATGCACAGACTATTTGGGGCGTTTTTCCCTGCTGTGAGTTGTGCTCACTGATAAGCTTCAGGACTGTGTGTTTTCCCCATGTTGTGAGTCGTTTTTTGTTGTTACGTTTGGGGACTGTTGTATATGGGTTGAAGTCATTTTTCCCTGGTTTAAGCTGTAATAGCTAAATTAATTGCCATAGTGCAATGGTTGGTCTTCGGACTGTGAGAGGAGCAGTGATGTTGGCTTAGATTTGCTTGATAAACCTGGTGGCTAGAAACCACACTGACAGAGCTAGAGGGCTAGCCTTCTTCTCCATCACCCTTGAATAGCACTGGAAGGGAATGCAGGGCCTGAGGGACTGTGTAGCAGAGAAGGGACTGATTCCTTGTGTTGGGTGTGGATGGGTGTCTTAGAGGTCAGGTTAGTTCTGGTGTAGGTTTTCTTGGCTCTGTAATGAGCTCACCAGCTTAGCAAATTGCCTTCATCAGCTCCTTAATGGCCTGATAAACCCAACTTTGTTGGCTTGGCTGTGTGTTTTGTGCATCCCTGGCTATGTGTAAGCCTGCTAGTTCCCTTATTCCTTGGAGAATCATGCCCAGCTCGGGGGTGGCAGCGTTGCTGAGAGATTAAGGAGCACGCTGGCCTATGGTTGGGTGGAACGTTGCAGCGACGTAGCTGGTTGCGGAGCTAAGCTTTCATAAGATAAGTAATCTTGTATATTTTACCTCTGCAATTCTATATTTACTGTTAATTAAAATGGAATGAACATGTGGAATGAATGCTTGTTTAAGTGCTGTTGTTTTCCGCTACGAATGAGGATTAAATTGCATCTGTGCATGATGAATAATCCTGTGTGCACATTTTAGTTTAAATTCTCTTTCAGCATTCTGTTTTAGGCAATTTTTAGGGCTGTACATGTTCATGGGTGGTTAGCCCGGTCTGATAAAGCTTGGAGTCGCGTCCTCTTTGCTGGTCGGAGGCATGGGGACGTGACACTCTAGGAAAATGTTGTACAATTTTGGAGGAGGTACATGATCACACTGTCACTCAAAAAAATAATGGAGGAATTTTTGGATCAATTATCTTGATTGATGAGCATTGTAGGGATTTGGCTCACAATTCTTCACCCCACACTTATATTTCAGCCACATCATGTGGGGATGAAAATTGGGTGAAAGGATTTTTTTCGTTGATGCCACAAGAGGAGCATGATACTTTCACTCTTCCAGTTGAGGTATTGATGGTCAAACCATGTTGTTTGACAAGTGCATTAGTAGTAGCTGAATTATTCCCACTTGAATCATTTAGCATGAAATTTTGTCCATCCATTGATTGGGTGGCTAGACACATGATTGAGATATGTGCACTGGAGGGTAAAAATCTTGCTTGCATCAATGGAGATACATTGTACACATCAAAGAAATTGTATGAGCAATGGAATGATCATGTATGGATGTTATATGATGCTTTCAGTATACATGGAGGGGCATGGGATAACCTCCTATGTATTCATAACAATAGTGATGTAAGTTTCAATGCTAGATTGCACATGGATTTTCATACTTTAGAGAGGCTGAAGATGTTTTGATCCCACATTAAGTAATTCCATGTCTGGTGGGAGAGTTTAAAAAAATTTCAGTTTGGCATGGGGAGATATGAGCTCCTATTATGGTGGTATGATTTTCATAACCTCATTTTCCTCCTCTACAATGATAAAATTTTGTTGTTTTTATTGATGGGTGGAAGGAGGCAGATAAAACCATGGGATCCAGGCATTCTTAGGAATGACAGAGTTCAAAAGGTGGCAGAAAAAATTGGGTCCTTGTAGAGGAAGCAATGGGATCTGGGAATTCTACTCAGTTACTTTAACTGGGTTGGAAAATTTGCTAAAGGAAGTGGCATCATAAAAATGGCTATGATCAGAGTGGTGCAGCAAAAACATGGTGGAAAATTTTGCAACACTTTGTGGTGCTTTTGCTTGAGGACAAGCATATTTGGGAGGGAAGGACTGTCATGTTGCCTCAAATTTACCATTAAAAGGGTTGACCATGCTAAGTTCCTAAAGGCTCAAGTTGTTATTAATTATTCCTCCTAGGATAAATTTTTACTAATAATTGTTCTAAGGCATGTATTTAATCATATTTCAGAAATTTTATTTATTATGCACAATAATGATGTGGAATTAAGGTTGCCATGTTAGGAAGGTGCATTAGGGAAAGCTAGTCAACTTCCCTTGGTAAAAATAAGAAAGTCCATGACAAAAGCAAGTAAGATAATAAAGGGAAGTTTCTTAAAAGCAGAAAAAGAAGACAGAGGTAAAAATAGGAAAGTATTTCAAAGGGGAGGGTGCAATTTCCTCTTATGGAGCTCAAAAAAGATGTAAGAGAAAAGCAGGAAAGTTTTTTAAGGAAATAAAGAGTTTCCTTATGACCCAAGAAAAGCAGAAAGCTATCATAACTCAAAAGAGGAATCTTTTGACTAAGGGAGGGTGCAGTTTCTAATTGTGAAGGGTGATTTAAAATTGTAAACAATTCCACATGGTCGTACTTGCCTAATTTTCCAAAGGGGGCGCTTTTGTGGCTAGGGTTAGGTCACCCATGGAGTTGACTTGCTCTCACAGGTCACCATTGGCCTCAAATTACTAATAAAGTCATCCATAAGTCTATAAAATATAAATTTGAACCCATTGCTTTAGTTTGATTGTTGATTTTATTGCTGAATGTTTATGTAAGCATTACTTCTGAGTGTTGTGCCTTAGACTATTGGGAGATGAGCCCCAGCCTTCCATTCCCCTCTCCTTCCATCCCCTTTTCTTCCATTGTAGGTGTGGAGAACTATATTACAGGAATTGAAGGATTTACATATTTATTTGCAGCCTCCATGAAGTTCAGGTCCATATTCAGTGAAGCTCTAGCTTCACTTATGCTCATAGCCCTTGCTAGTCATGATCCAGGCCTTTTGCCCCTTGTTTTTGGACACTTTTTGGAGCATCCTTGTAATGGTCAGTCAATGATGTAATTTATGTTCTGTAGGGTCATAAAATTCTAAAATTACATGTATCAGGTCGAAACATCTCTTCCCATAAAGATTCTTGTCTCAGTTTTACCTAAAAGGCTTATTTTAGCAATGTGTGGGGGAAATTGAATAAAAATGAGTGCTATAAGGAAAATGTCAGGTTGGGGAAGTGATTGAATGTATTTTACATATTAAATGAACTTATATTTACCCCTTTTATAGTTTTCATGTTTTACGTAAATTCATTTGAGATGATTTAACTATTTGTTTTAGACCCTAACTAGATTACTGGCTTTTAATAACTAGTTTTGGTAAAATTGATGTAAAACCATTTTTGTTAAATCAATATGAGCTCTGTCAGTTCCCATGGGTCAATAACAGTCCCAAATTCCCATATAAAACTCCAAAACCATTTTTATTTGGGGATGTAACACACTTTTGTATCCTCCTCTGCGCAGGGTTTTCCTTGGTCAAAACTGCCAAAAATCCCCAAATTCACCCAAAATTTTTTAGAGCTTTCCAGAACATCAGTAAAATATATAAATCCTTTATTTATATTATATTAATACTGGAACAAATCTCTGCAAGTTTCCATAATCCCCTGGTTGAAACAGACCGAACTACTCTCCTAAGTTTCACAGTTTGGCCACCGAGAAGCGTGGTAGTAGGTTTTCGCAGTGCGGACTCTGAACCCTAAATGGAACCAAATATAAATGTGTTAGGGGAGATTAAATTAAATGTCTGACATATATTTTTTTTCTGTCCACTTCTCACTCCTTTTGCCTACAAATTTCCCAAAAGAAACCCCTTATTTGCCCAGTCTGAGAAGTCATTGTCTAAATTAATTCAAGTTCAGAAAATTTAATATAATTTACAAAATTGAAGAATGTTTAGGTATGTACACCATAATTGGGACATTACACAAATGCAATCATCAGAGGAAACTAAGAATCTGCTTACTCGAGTTAGAAATTTAATAAATCAAAAGACTTCATTGATTTCTACTCGAGACGCAGAGAGGAATACCCTTAAATTCGCCATGGTTAGTGACAAGAAAGTGTCTAAAATGGAGGTGAAGTTAGACAAAAATCAGTGTTCCTGATAAGATACAACTCCATAAACAAACTGGAGATGTTATTTACTCTGATTTGTTACATGCTATCATGAAAATTAATAAATTGCAGTCCCTTGTAGATAAGATGGAGGTTCAATTGAAGCACAAAAGGGTTGAAAATAAAGCAAATTTGATTCAAATTAAAAAGTTACAGGGAGATGTTGTGAGCTTAGGCACCGAACCAGGTAATATATAGGTGACCAAAAAGTTTCTAGAGGAGAAGGACAATACCATTCAAGTATTAAAGAAGAATCTTAAAGTCCCTAATACTGAACACGCTCAGTCTTCAGAATTATTTACACTTAAGGAGGAAAAAGAGAAAATTTATCTAGAGATGATGGACTATAAAGGTAAATCATTGAAGCTGCAGGAAGAGAAAAACAAGTGGGAAGTAGAAAGAACCAAATTGATGGCTCAGATTTCAAAGTTGAAAAAGGATCAAAATGATGAAAAATAAATTATGGAAGAATTGATGAGTCAAACCCCTGTTGACATTGATTTACCCCTTATTAATATTGAAAAACCATTAAATGAATTTTCTGCAGATGCTCTATTAGTTCCTATGTCACATGTAAGTCTAAAAGATGTGGAGATTAAATAATTAAAAAGGGAAAATGAAAAAATCAAATCAGAATTGGCTAAGAGCATCATTGAGGAGAAGAATAAAATATTGAATGATAAAAGCCAATTGCAGAAAAATTTCAGTGAATTAAAGGAAACAAGTACAAGAAAAGCTCCTCTACATGGATCTAAACTTTTAATTTGGGATACATTGTCTGTGGAAATCACCAAGTTTAGGCACTATTTAAATTTTATTGATGATGAAAGTGCACTAGTCAATTTAGCTACTCAAAGATTGAAGTTGGCCAATGAAACTATGGAAAATAATCCTTTGAATACTGCTCACAATGCTTTGAATTTCTTAAATTATTTAACATATCAAAATTTGCAGGACATTGGGATTAAGGACAGAGTAGCAATTGTGTTGTGGGAAAAGAAGTTTATAAATAAACATCAACTCATGAAAGTGGTGCAGGATAAGGCGAAGACAATGTCTTCTCAAGAAAGGATTGTCTGCCATGTCTTATGAAGCTTATGGGGATTTGGAGGTGTCAATTAGAGAGATGACACAATACGACACCCCAAATTTGGAACAATGGAAGATCGTGGAGAAATTTGGAAATACCAAGTACATACTTCATTCATGAAGACAGGTGTTGCAGTTCGTGAAGCTGTTTGTTCGAGATAACTTGCAGTTACTAAGTTTGCTATAATCGAGCAATCCGTTGTTTGAATCAAAGAATGTAATTATTATTCCTAGTTATTAGGGATATGGTTACAAAAACTTTGATTAACAGATTAATTGGTTATTGATCTTCTTGGGAAGAAACTATTTTTGTATATATTTGAATTTATTTGATGCATTGGGGGTTGGAACCCAATAATCTTGGACCGATGTTTTTGAGAACTTATGATTTTTGAATGAAATTACAAAGATGAATGCGAGTTGATCTTCAAATATTCGTGTGTCATTTATGTTACATTCTGTGCCTTCTTTCCCTGTGATTGTTTTCTAAGTGTTTACCTTCCATTCTGTCTTCTTTCATATCTAAACATAGTGTTCAATAGTTTCAGAATTCATACATGTTATGCTGTGGCTATTGTTTTAGATATTCACAAATATTTCCTCTAAAGTTGATATGGAATTCATCTTGTGATGCTCTATATTGATGGATTGTTCATGTTTCTCTCCCTTCGCCTGAAAATCAATGAATGCTTGTAAATGAATGATTATCTTTCCTTTGTTGGAATTATGTGTATGAAGCTTTGTATTATCTTTATCTATTTTGACTCCATTTCCCAATGGTTATATGTATTGTTTCAACCATATGCATAACTTAAATTATTGATTCCAATATCTGGCCTTGTTAAATTTATATCTGAGAGATCCCTCTCCAGAAAGAAAAGCCAGTTTCTTTCTAAAGTGGTTTTTGTTGTTACCTTAAGATTACCTTTCACAACCTTGGGTATATTTTGAATGTTAACAAATTGGCACCATTGTTAGGGAAAGAAGGTGAAAATCATCCTTGGGAGGAACGACAAAGTTTATAAAGATCAAGAAAATATTTCTATGGGCAAACAAGAATTTTTGTTAGTAAAAAAGGTTGTACATTTGCCCTGGCGATTCCATTTTAAAATTATTTCAAGATTTCAAAAGACATCCTGGCTTTGAAAATGCATACACGAGGTAATTCTGATACTAAATTTTTACGAAGTTTGGAAGATCCAGAAAAATTATTTAAGAAAAAAGACAAATAAAAATAGATATTTCTCTGTTTGGTGCATCATCTTCTCAATATTTTCATAGCATCCTTGATCAAGAATGAGAAATTAGTGTTGAAAAGGGTTTGTTGAAATCTAAATCTAAATTTGATCTTAAAAATGTTGAATTAAACCCTCGTAGATTAGAATCTTATTTACTTGATTTCCTTTGAAGAGATCTTCAATAGTCTGCAATGGTTGAAGAAGCACCTATTGTTCAAATCATTCAAAATTCCTCAGACCCTCCAAATACACCTAGACCAATGGAAGCCAGATTTGCTCCCTTATGTTTACCTGTTGTATTGCATGATCTTCCCCAAAATTATTCCCAGAGAATTTCTTTATTTGATAGAGAGGGAGGTATAACAACAAAGCAGCATGTGGAAAAATTTGAAGATTTTATTGACTTGGCGGAAGTTGATTATGCAGATGTTAAAATGCGGTTGTTTGCTTAAAGCTTATCAAGAGAAGCGAAGAAATGGTATAAATATTTGCAAACTGCATCTATCCTGACCTTTCAAGCTTTCCAAAATGCATTTCTAGAAAGGTGGGATGATAAAAAAAGCCTTTTGCAGCTTTTGTCCCAATACAATAGTCTCAAGAAAGGGGGTTTTGAATCTGTTCATGAATTTTCAAGAATATTTATGAGAGTTTATAATTCCATTCCAGAAGATATAAAACCTTCCGCAGCTGTTGCTAAACTTCATTATGCTGAGGCCTTTGATAATGACTTTGCATTTTCACTAAGGAAGAGAAAGTTAGTGAGTCTCGCTGCCATGTTCACAGATGCTTTAGAAGTGGAAGCAAATGTGATGGCAAGTGGAAAGATGAAACAAAGAGATATTGATAGGAGGAAAATAAGAGATTCCTTCTACTTCTTCTTCTTCTGCTACTAATATTATATTTGAAATGATGTTGAAAACAATGGAGAAGTTAATGGATAGATTAACTATGGACAATAGATCATTCAATAGAGAACAAGCTGATCCTCAAATAAGAAATCCAAATTTTAGAAGGCCAAATCCTCTTATGCCTCCACAAAACAGGCAAAGAGATATGAGAAACCCAAGGAATCAGGAAGAGCAACAGATTCGACCACCTTTCCCTGAGAATTATGTTGCAGATGAAGAAGACCCCGCTGAGAATGAAATTAATATTTCTGGGGAATTAAATTCAGAGATATACCTTACTGAAGAAGAACATCACATGTTTGCAAAGGAAGGTGGAAATGAGGATTTTGAAAGGGAATCAGAGCAGTATCATAGGGGTTATTTACATGTTATGGATGATGTACAAAGGAAGATCAGGTTGAGAAATAGAGAGGTTGTTGTAAATAAAGGGAGGATAAATTCAAACCAGCCTTCTACTAGTTGATTAAATACAGAAAAAGGAAAGGAAATTCAAAAAGATTATATTGTGAATAAAAAAGTTGAGAATAAAATAGAAAAAACAAAAGGAACAAAGCAGGTGGCACCAGTAGATGTGGAGAAAGTTAATTCTATTTTCAATCTGCAGAATGAACTTTCCAAGCTAAAAAATTATGTTCCTTTCAATGAATTGTTGAGGAATAATGAGTACAGGGATATGATAACATGGAGAGTTAAAGGTCAAGGAGAGTTTCAATCAAACATTTTAGAGTTGACAGATGATAATCTTACTATTTCATTTGGGCCAAAGGTTGACAGTATAGATGATGAATAAGTTCCTCCTTTTTATTTGAGTTTGAATGTGCATGATATGGTTGTACATAATGCCATGTTAGATTCAGGTGCATCACATAATTTAATGCCTAAAGGAGTAGTTGAAATTTTGGGACTGGAAGTGACGAGACCATATAAAGATTTGTATTCCTTTGATTCTAAGAGGGTGAAGTGTCTTGTTCTAATTATGAATTTAAAAAAAATTCCAACGAAAACAATAGTAATGGATGTTGTAGTGGCAAACTTCCACCAAAATTTGGAATATTGTTATCAAGATCTTGGACTTCAAAGTTAAAAGGTATTTTACAAATGGACATGTCATACGCTACTATTCCTATCCAAGATGGAAATAGGAGGTTGTACAATGAGAAAAGAACTCTTTATGTAGTAAGCAGTCAAGATAGACCTGATATTCATCATATATATGTTGTCGATACTAATTTGGGTTCTTCTATTTTCTTTAATGATATTGTCCCATGTGATTTGGAATCTGCATTGCAAATGAAATCTGAAAGGAATGAAGAGGGAGTAAAGGAACAAAATGATTTGGAAAAGAAACAAAGAAGAGATGGATTGTGGACTATGTATTTTGATGGGTCTATGGAAAAGGTTGGTGCTGGTTCTGATGTATATATAATTTCTCTTATTAGGAATTTCAAAGATTTATCATATAAGTTAACATTTGAATGCATGAATAATGTGGCTGAATATGAAGCTTTGTTACTTGGGTCGCATGCATTGAAAGATTTGGGAACACAAAGGATAAGAGTTTTGGGAGATTCAGAGCTTGTACTAAACCAGGTGAATGACAATTATAAAGCCAGACATCCCCAGATGAGAGCCTATAGAAATGAAGTATGGGATATGTTTGGTAACTATTTTACAGAACATACAATTAAGGTGGTTCCTATATATGAGAATACGGTAGCTGATTCTTTGGCGGTTTCTACTGGTAAATTTAAAACTCCAAGTGTTGGTCAAAAGGAATATCAAGTGGATATTGTAAATAGACCATCCATACCTGATAATTCTAAATATTGGAAGGCATTTGAGAATGATATGCAGATAAAAATATTTTTGGAATTGTCAGGAGAGTTTGTGAACACTCATATTGATGGTGAAAATGATAATTGTGAAAATTTCCAAGATGTTGAAGAAAGCGAAGAAGAAAAGATTAGTACTGAAAAATTGAAGGGAACTTTAGGAGGAAAGGATATCATTCAATTAAAAAGTAATTTTATACCAAGAGGTTTGATCCCCTTAGAAAAACATTTTGATCAAAATGATGTTGCTAAAGATCTGAAAGTGAAACCTATTGATAATGCTATTGAAGATAGAAATATTGGTACTAAAGAGAATCCAAAGATTGTGAAGCTGTCTAAAAACTTGCCTGTGAAAGAAAAAGAAGAATATGTGAACTTGATGAAAAAATATACAGATCTATTTGCCTAGAGTTATGAAGGACTTAAGGAATATGATACTTAGATAATACAACATACTATTCCAGTCAAACCTGGAGAAAAACCTTTCAGACAGAAATGCAGAAGAATAAATCCAAAGCTGTTGCCAGTTATCGAGAAGGAAATCAAAAAATTGTTCGATTCCAAAAATATTGTAACTTTAAGATTCTCAAGGTGGTTTGCTAATTTGGTTCCCGTCAGAAAGAAAAATGGAGAAATAATGCTTTGCATAGATTTCAGGAATTTGAATAAAGTCTCAATGAAAGATAATTATCCTTTGCCAAAGATGGATCATAGTTTGCAGAAAGTGGTCGGAGTAGAAATAATTTCAACGATGGATGGTTTTTCAGGGTACAATTAGATTAAGATGTTACTTGAAGATCAAGAAAATAATGCTTTCACTACACCATGGAGCACTTTTATGTATGCAAATATTCCTTTTGGTTTAATGAATGCAGGGGATACCTTTTAGCGTGCCACAGATATTGCTTTTGCAGGAGAAATAGGAAAATTCATGGTAATTTATATGGATGACATCACAGTATATTCAAGGTCTAATAGAGAGCATATTCACCATTTAGAAAAGGTTTTTATAAAATGTATAAAATTTGGTATATCATTGAATCCAAAAAAATCAAATTTCGCATTGGAAGAAGGAAAGTTGTTGGGAGACATAATTTCAAAGGATGGAATAAAGATTGATCCTGATAGAGTCAGTGCAGTTTTGAAGGTAGGAGAACCAAGAAGAAAAAAAGAAATACAATCATTCTTGGGACATGTAAGTTTTTTGAGAAGGTTCATTCCTAGTTTTGCTGAAATATTAATGAATATCACAAATATGTTGAAAAATGGTCATGAAATAAAATGGACAATAGAGGCTAAGAAATATTTTAAAGAAATAAAACAAGCCATTTCAGAAGCTCATGTATTGGTGAGTCCAAACTTCACTAAAGATTTCTTAATATTTTCATATGCTTCAGAACATACTATTGATGCAGTCTTGTTACAAAAGAATAATGAGAATATGGAGAAACCTATAGCCTTTTTCAGTAAGATGTTGAGAGATGGGGAATTAAAATAAGATATTATGGAGAAGCAAGCATATGCTTTGGTTAAAGCATTGAAATATTTCAAGGTGTATATTATTCATTCACATATAATTTCTCATGTTCCAACCAGTGCAATAAAAGGGATTCTCACACAACCTGGCCCAGAAGGAAGAAGAGCAAAATGGATAGCAACATTATTCGAGTATGATATAGAGATTAGACCTACCAAGTTGATTAAAGGGTAGGGACTGGAAAAAATGTTAACAAATTCAAACTGTGAATCTTTACAGCTCAATTTCTTATCTAGTTGATCTCATCAGTTGGACACAGGGGTGGAAGTAATGATTGATTTCGCTACATCTCCATGGTATTATGATATTGTTCATGTTATTCAAAATTTACAAGTACCTGCAAGATTAAGTAAAACAAGAGAAAGATCTGTGAAGTTGAAAGCTGCAAAGTTTTGTATTTTGAATCAGTATCTTTATTGGAAGGATCCTAGAGGTGTGTTACTTAATTTCCTTTTCGAAAATTAAGCCCAACCCATAGTGAAAGAATTTCATAAAGGAGATTGTGGAGGACATGATTCTTGGAAGGTGACAGCAAACAAAATTTTGAGCAGGTTTTTATTGGCCATCATTGTTTTCAGACGTGTACAAAGAGACTAGCACATGTCATCAATGCCATATTTTTTATTATAAGAGAAAAGTAATTCCACTCCTTCTTAATCCAATAACAATAGAAGCTCCTTTTCAGCAGTGGGGTTTGTATTTCATTGGAGAAATAAACCCCAATTCTTCAGGACAACATAAATGGATTCTGACAGCATTAGAGGAAATTTGAGGTATAAAATGGGCCTCCTAAGGAAAATGATAAAATAATAGTTAAAATAATAAAATAATAGTTATTAATTTTGGAGGAAGAATGAAATAAACTACTTTTTTTGTTCATATGTTCGTCATATCTCCCTGTGTTTTTACTCAAATTTTGTGTAGAATAGCTCATTGGATGTAGAATTTAATTACACATCTAACGAGTACCCACACTGCATACTTTTGATGGACCCTGCTACCCCAAAAATAAGAAATACCTGAAAAAACGTGATGATGAAGTCATCATCACGTTTTTTCAGGTATTTCTTATTTTTCGAGTAGAGGGGTTTGTCAAAAGTATATAATGTGGGTACTCGTTGGATGTGTAGTTAAATTTCGCATCCAATGAACTCTCCCTCCTGAAATTTGAGTAAACACACAGGGAGATATGTCGAAAATATGAACAAAAAAAGTAGTTTTCTTTTATGACAAATATGTCAATTCAACCATTATGGTTCACTCATTTTATTGAAATTCTCTTGGTTCTTCAATTCCAACTCACAAAATTTATTGTTGGAACATTTCCTTATAAGGCCCATTTTAGACCCCAAATTTCCTCTAATGGCCACAGACTATTTCACAAAGTGGATTGAAGCAATACCTACCAGGAGAGCTAGTGAGACAGTAATTATGGATTTTCTTGAAGAAAATATATTGGCTAGGTTTGGGTGTCCTAGAAGAATAGTGATTGATAATGAAACAACTTTTAAATCCAAAAATATGATTAATTTTTGTCATAAATATCATATCAGCTTAAATCATTCAACTGCTTACTACCCACAGGGAAATGGATTAGCCGAGTCTTCTAATAAGAGTCTAGTAATAATTATTAAGAAGTTGTTAGAAGATAACAAGAGAGCTTGGCACACCAAGCTTAAGTATGTGTTGCGGGCTGATAGAATTAGCACTAAAAGGGAAATTGGAATGTCTCCTTTTCAATTGGTATATGGGACTGAGGTCATTTTTCCAGCATCATTGGGTGTTCCAGTTATGAAATATTTTTAGGAACAACAGGAGGAACCAAACCACATGAAGAGAAGAATAAACCAAATTATCGAATTAGAGGAGAAAATGAATAAAGCTTATGATAAAGTGCAGGTACACCAAGAAAAAATGAAAAATACTTTTGATAGAAGAGTGAAAGAAGAACACTTCCAAATTGATGACCTGGTGTTAAAATGGGATGCTCCTAAGGAAGATAAGCATGGAAAATTTGACCACATGTGGGTAGGTCCTTATGTTATTGCAGGTCATAGAGGGGAAAATGCATTTATTCTAGAATATCCAAATGGGGTTTCGTTGGAAAGTAACCTTGTTAATGGAATATTTTGAAGCATTACCTGTCCTAAGGTGGAGGGTAAAATTTGTACCATAGTTTGTAAATATTTATTTTCTTGAAAGCAGTACACAAGGTGAACCGAATATTTTTGAAGCCTGGAGTGAAGGCCCTAAGATTTATGAGGTTAGCCATTTTCTTTATTTAGAAAATATATATCAAAGAAAAAGTAAAAAGTTTGGAGATTTGGATACAAAAGTTAGAGACAGGAACCTAGTCTACGAGTTCTTTGATACCTCACGGGGAGGATATCATCCCCAGTTGGAGCCAGTTGTTAACACCTCTTATGTTGAACAATTGAGGAATAAATGTGGTCGAGAAATGATAAAGGGATACACAAAATTGGCAAACCTTGATAGTATTGAGTCCCTTATTAAAAGTGCACATTTTGTTTAATTCATTACAAAATTCAAAGGCATAGATTTACGAGTATGAAAATCTACTGTTGACAATTGATCCATAGGGGGGAAGTTGCACAAGAGAGAAGTTTTGACGGAGAGGTGAAAGTGGTTAATGATGCAAAAATATCAACGACTAAGGAATAAAGTGAATAAAATCTATGATTATGAGGCACTCCGCGGTGTGAAGATGCACGCTTGGAAAAATGAGAAATGCTGGCGAAGTACGTATAATAGATTTTAATCCAACGGTTCAGAAAAAAAGATGAAATCTTATCAACGGTCATTATCTATACCGGAGTTAGAATCTATGAGATAATTAAAAAGGATGAGTGGTAGCAAAATTTAAACCACTTTCCACGTGGTGACTTTTGGTGAGTTCCGCTGAGGAAAGCAGTAAGAGGAAAACGGCTTGGTAAGGGCCCCGAGATATTCCGTTGTATAAAAAGTGAAGTTGACCTTAGGTAAAGTCATTTTAATTGCATGCTGTGGGTGAAAGATAAGTGGACAGTGCGTCATATTTTCCAAAGTCAACTTCTATGTATTCATAGTGACCAGGTAAGCCTTCAAAACACTAAGACTTTGATTAAAGACTTGTCGCCATTGTTTATTATGGAGAAGGAACATGGTTCAGGAGTATTATGCAGAGTTTTGGATGAGAAAGAAGAGGTTGTTGTTGATAGGGAAAGGAATGCATGTGACCCTATTCTGTCAGTTTGTAGTGTATCAGTTTCAAAGGAGCATTTGTGGTAGTATAATTCGCAAGGGAATGATATTCTGAATGTCTGCATCTCTTTATTATATTATTTTTCTATTGAACAAACCCTACCTTTTCCCAAATTTGTTGAATGGTGTGCGAATAGTTACTCCTCCTCCGAAAGAGTTATTATGAGCCATACCACGTCAAAAATCCTTTGTAAAGTTGATGCGAAAACTGTTCACAGGATATTGAGTTTTCCTGATAATTTCCCTGATAGCTGCGAGTCTTTAAATGAATAGGTTTTAATGGAAATGTATAAAAATTGTAGAACTAAAGTTAGATGCCAGTTTTTATCCAGTATAATGAAATATGGTCAGTCGTTAGAGGGTCTATTCCTACCATACAATGTTAATATTTTCAAGAAGGAAGTATAGTTGTTCATGTCTCTGGTCAGTCAAATTTTGGGTTTGCATAATGAAACTCATATCAATGAAGTCATCTTAGGTTTCTTGCTAAGTATAGGTTCAATTGACCCTGAGTCCCATTTAACCCGTTGTTTTAATCTTGATGAGTATCTAGCCAAGGTTATCCATGCTCAGTTGGTCGAATTCCCTAAAGTCAGGTTCTTTATATATCAGTCATATTTACTGAACATGCTTTTGTGTTCTATTGTGTCAGAGTTGCAGTTCTTGTCCACCATTTTCTCTCCGGACCTCTTGAAACAAATTAACATGTTTGACTTCATAAATACAATCATGGACGATATTTACAAATTGTTGTTTGATGATGTCTTTCCAAGGGTGTTGGAAGACATGAGACTTATGTTACAGTCTTCCTCAGAAGACAAAACAGGGGATTGGTTCTTGTATAAAGAATTCACTATTCTAAGAGTGTATGGGTTCACTGGAGAACCATACAGGTTACCCGCTTTTTTGAATCCAAGGATATTCGCACTAGAGTTTATGAGACAGAGGTTATGTGCAAAAGAAGAACATTTTGGGGCATTTAAAAAGTATTCCAATGTTAAAATTCCTCTCAAAGTTGTTCCGTTCATTTTTTTAAAATAAAAGCGCCTTGTTAGTCATCGAGAGATTGTTAGAAGTTATGGATTTTCAGAAGGAGCAAAAAGTAAATTATGGTCCACATCACATTATTTCTTAGAGGAAGCAGTTGAACAATAATAAACTATTTGATCATCAAAATATTGAAGGTTTAGATAAAAAAGAAAATTTGGCTAATTTTGAAGAAAATTCAGAAGTTGATGAAGATAGGAGCAACAAATTGACTGCAGTGGCTCAGGCACCTGATAATTCCAGCATTTTGAATAAGAGAAGTTTTTCTGAAACCGATGGCATGGATGTAGATGAAAATATTTCTCATAAAAAGATCAAAACACACCCACAAGGTGATCAAACTATTTCTGGAAAAGTTTCAGAAGATTTATAGAAAATTGTCTTGTTCCAGAAAAAGTCTGTACACATGCATCAATATTCCTTTGGAGAAGAAGGTAGCGTAGAGTCCAGTTCCCGTTACAAATCTAAGACAGAGTTAGTATTTAGTTATGTTGACAAACAAATGAAATCATCAAAGGAAACTAAGAATCTGCTTCCTCGAGTTAGAAATTTAATCAACAAAATAATTCATTGATTTCTACTTGAGACACAGAGAGGAATACCCTGAAATTTGCCGCGGTTAGTGACAAGAAAGTGTCTGAAATGGAGGTGAAGTTAGACAAAATCAGTGTTCCTGATAAGATACAACTCCATAAACAAACTGGAGATGTTATTTACTCTAATTTTTTACATGCTATCATGAAAATTAATAAATTACAGTCCCTTGTAGATAAGTTGGAGGTTCAATTGAAGCACGAAAGGGTTGAAAATAAAGCAAAATTGATTCAAATTAAAAAGTTGCAGAGACATGTTGTTAACCCAAAAATCCCCCACACAGCTCTCAATGGCCTACACCACCCAAGTACACCACCTCACAACACTCATTTCACTCCATAAGACCTTCCATGACCTTCCATTTGACCCCCACACCTCCAAAAGAGCCCAAGGATGAAGAAAAGGGCTAAAAACCCCAAAAAAGAGCCCAAATTAGACCCCCAGGAGCTAAATCCCTCAAAAAGGGGCTAAAACCTTGAAAGGGGATAAATTTAGGGTGGAAGGGGATAAAGGCACAAAAAAGGGGCTAAAGCCTTGACCGAGGGCTTAAAACCCTAAAATCCCTTGGAAAAACTATGAAAGGAGGGTGGGGGGTCACTCTCAAAACATTCCTCCATTGCATACTGTTATGCTGCCCAAGTGGATGCCTTGAGACCATTTGCCTCTCAAGCAACCCACACTCCCTCTCATCCATCTTCCCTTTGAACCATAGCTCCCCCATTGCCAAGAGAGAGGTGCTTCTCCAAGCTAGGGCATGGTGGCCCATTTCCACCAAGAGGTATAATTTTTGTTTTATTTTGTTTATTTGAGTTTTTATAACATATAGTTGCTTACATGCTTATGGAATAAAATGTTCTTGCAAGTCTCCATTGCTGTATGTAGGGTCTCGGAGGTCTTTAACCCATAACCTTGTGTGCAGAGGGGTTCCATCTTCGCTTCTCATTTCTGTCTAGTTTCATTCCCGCTTTTCTTTTATGTATTTCCACAAAAGAACCTACCCTTCCATCCTATAGAAAGAAGGGAGCCATTCCTGCCCTGTAGCAAGGAGAAATTTCTACTACAGAACTGGCGACTCCAGTGGGGACGATCCCACAGGATCCCTTGGCCAAACTTTTTATTCTGAAGTTTTTAAAAATTTTGCCCTAGTTTTTCAGAAATTTCATGTTAAATCCATGTTAGATTCTTGTTTATTTAAATTTCTAGTTATTTCTAAGCCTCCTCATGGCCAATCCAATCCCATTTTTCCACAGTACCAGTTACTGTTGGCCATTCATGGTTTGCAAATCACTCAACTATGCAAAACGGTCGAACCGAATTTCTAAAAATTCACCTGTGTTTGGGCTCATTTTCTGCCCAAACAGTTGAGCAATTTTAGAATCTGCTAGTAACTAGGGGTAAAGGGGCCCATTTACGAAGTGGGGTTTCAACCGTTTGAGCTAATTCCTCACGGTTTGATCAGAATCCAATTCGCAAAAACGAGACTTTTACAGGTGCGCGACCCATTTTAGGGCTTTTTAATTACAGTTTCTGTTTTTATTTTTTGCATTTTATTTCGTGAAAAATGTGTAAATGTTAATTAAATCATTATGGATTAATAAAATTAACCTAGTCTATCTAAAATCAACTTAAAATCAACGATCTTGCTGCACCCTTCCTCCTCTACCCAGTCATCACCCTCCGGGGTATTCTGGGATACGACGAAGGGACAGCTCATATAGATCTAGGAACTCCGTGGCATTTTTCCAAAACCACTAAAACCAAGTGACCTAGAAGGTACGGGGGGTAGAGAAGGAGGGATTCTCATGGTGCTAACCATCCTCCCTGCTTGACCAACCTAGCACTTGGGAGGTGACCTGAGGATCTACGGATGGGCTTAGTCCCATTGTGTTGAGAGCCCAACACCTTCTCTTGGTTGAAGAAGAATACCACTGAGAGGTAAACACTTAGTTAGGCCAACAATTCAGGGTTAATCACCATATTTGCTTACAAGTTTCTGTTTACATTTTTGTAAACCAAATACCAGAACAAGTAAGCAAACCAACATACCATACCACATAATTAACCCAAATCAGTTCATGACGTTGAGTGAGCCTTAAAAGTTACCAAATTTACACTAAATTCAACCAACTCTGCAGTCTTTGAGGAAATAAGTCCCTGACTGCTACAAATGTGGGAAGTACTTGGGCTTTGCCCTGAAAATCATTGTGAGGAGTACCACAGGAACCCCAAAGTAGTTGGCCGCTGAGAGGAATTGCCAAGCGAAACGGGCAACGACCCCTTCCGATTGTGTAGAGTTACCCATGAGGAACAAGCCAAGCGCTATCTTCTGGCAGTCTTGGTGGCTGAGAGACCACCTTCGGCTAGTAGGAAGCCATTGAAACTGGGGTCCAAATTTCATACCCACCAGTTTCATACACACAAGCCAACAAAATTGATCCTCCACGATCTTCCTCACGCCTAAGAGGAGAACCACCACTGTTTGGAACACTCATTCGACACCATCGTAGCCATTCTCAGCAATATCCCACACAATCAAAGGGCCATACAGCCTCAGATTCTGATTCAAACCCATATCAGTCTGAACCAGACCTCCACACTACACCATCTATCCCCATGGCTACTGCAAACCCGGATCAATTTTCTGGTCTAACCTTAGCAAGTGGACCCATGTCCACATCACAACCAGTCACCCACAATGTGGCAAGCGGCCCAAGCACAGTCATGCAGACTATCATTAGCCAATTGCCACCACCCATAGTGACTAGCCAAGCTGGTCTAGTGGCCACACATGGGGGCAGTGGCCCCTCCACACACATTGTCCCACCTGCCACGTAGGGGGGAAGTGCACCAACCACCCACATTACCCCTACTTCCATACAGGGGGACAATGCCCCCGCCACCCACACCTTCCCACCCACAACACTTGGGGGCATTGGCCCATCCGTCATGGTGCCACCACAAGCACCCTAGCTATGCAGATGCATTATGCACCTGCTAACCCCACCCCCATTGCAGCCCCATCCCACATCAATTTGGGGTCAAATATGCCATTCATGGCTCGTTTGAACTTTCCTGACTTGGCAAGATTGACAAATGAACCCATCCATCACCAAGCTTCTTAGCCACCCATGCCAACCAAGCTGCCCTCAGACATCCCAAAGTTTGAAGGCAAAGCCGGGGAATGTCCCCAAAATCATATAATGACATTCCATCTATGGTGCTCGCCTAATAGCATCATAGAAGAATACATCAGACTAAGGTTGTTCCAACGCACCCTTATAAGTGCTGCGGCCAAATGGTACATTGAGCTGCCACAAGCTAAGTACCCCAACTTCAACTCCCTAGACTTCATGTTCCTGCAGTATTTCCAGCTCCCGGTCAAATATGACGAGGGGATGGAGATCCTGCTATCCTGTCGTCAAAACACTGCCACTCACATCATTGATCATATCCATGAGTGGCGGTGGCGCCACAACTTGTGCAAGATCCAACTTAATGATAGGATCTTCTTAGATTGGTTCCTCAAGAATTTGCTCCCACCCATCACAAAGGATGTCGCATATGAACGTCCCCAATCTGAAGAAGAGGCCATATTGAAGGCCCAACAATTTGACCTCATCTACGCCCAGTCGGGATACTTGTATACCGTCATCCCAGATGCTCCCCGTCCAAGTACCTCTTACCACTATGCACTGGGGGCATCCCACGCAGCGGATGGCATTATAGGGTTAGTCTCTCAACAACCACCGCCTCGACCGACACCACCTGCCATTGCACCACAACCAAGCAACACTACTAATGTTGCTTACCAAAACCAAGCTTCAGACTATGCTAGAATGATGTCTCAGTCCGGAGCGACAACTTCCTATGTACAACCTACGCCACCGCAGCAGGCTCAAGCTATGGCTTGGCCAGCACAGCAGTATGTGGGGAAAATTCCCACATTCATGGCATCGCCACCACCACAAATATACTATGCACCACCAGTGCAATAAGTTCAAGCCCCCGCCCCGCTCCACCTGCTCCATCTGCCCCACTCACTCCGTTGGGACAAGTGTTTGCACAGCAAAACCGTCCCAACCATCCTGCCCCCCAACAATAAACAAGGGCAAGCTAGAAATAACCGGTAACTAGGGAAACAACCAACTGCAAGGAGGTGCTCAATAACCGAATCCTCCCATCAATGCCATAGCAAACAAGCCCGCCCAGAATCCCCCGTGACAAAATACATTAAGGCACAATGCCCCATTGCGCACAAACCAACCATGCACACTCTATGAGGTCTATGGGAACTATACATTTGAGTGTCCCCTCATGGGTTGCATGAAGAGGGCCATTCAAAACGAGGCCCAATAGGCTTCCAACGCTACAAACCAAGCACAATCCAACCCGACACCACAAGGACCTTCTCCCATGGTGCTTCAAAACCCACTACTATTCCAAGGGTTGGTGGCAACCACCACTCCTCCCCGGGCCACTCCCAACGCTCCAGGGGCACCATTGATGGTCGAAACAGGTGTCCACCACCTGATGACCATGACCACTGAAGAGGTTAACTTACAAACTAGAGGAAACCAGTACGGTACCACTACCTAACCTGTTGATTTGTCAGTAGCATCTACATCTAAGACAACCAACTTACCTCTCCAGTTACCCCCGTTCCCGTGCCCCCCCATACGTAGAATCACCAATAATGCCACAGCTAGAGCTATAGTCAACTATAGCGTAGTGGATGATTTGGCCCAAATGCCAACCGCCATGTCTGCTCTTGAGGTACTTAAAATGTTCCCAATGCAACGAAAATCCCTACTAGCCACTCTAGGGGTAGTAGACCCCTCCGATTCCAAGCTGATCACCTTTGACACAGAAAATAGATAACCATGCATGCCCTCCACTATCGCCTTCCAAATCCCGGTATCCATCCGGAACTTGGTTGTGCACCGATGCATAGTGGATGAGGGAGCATCCACATGCATCATGTCTACCTTGGTGTGGCAGAATATTGGATCACCAATTCTGCAACCATCTTCCATGTCTCTACGGGCTTATGATGGACACCCCACTAAAGCCCAAGGAATCCTCCCTCATGTCCCCATCACATTAGCCGGGAATACAATCATGATTGACATTGAGGTGTCAACACTCAACTGGATTACAACCTCCTCCTTGGGAGGAGTTACATGTACGCCATGCAAGCAGTCACGTCAACTGTATTCCACCTCATGATGTTCCCCCACGAAGGGAAGATTGTGACGGTTGACCAGCTCACCTACCACGATCCGCAAGGGTTAACAACACCTACCAACGTTATCCCTACCATCACCACCATGGAGTCACAAGGGATGACCGCACACGCTAACGTCATCCCTGTAACTAACACCATGGTTGAAAACAAACCAGCTTCCCCACCGTTGAATGTGGGCCCTCGATTGTTTACCGATCCCACCATGATGACTCCTTTCCCGTTGATGTCACCACCTCTGACACAAAAGAAAACTGTGGACTTGCGCATGTTCTCATCAAGCACCGCTGCACCCAAACAACAACCGCAGCCGCAACCCCAACCACAACATTGTCCACAACCTCAACGCCAACAACAGCCACAACATCACCCGCAGCAGCAGCATTACGCGCAGCCGCAACCACAACCTCACCCCCACATGCAACCAGCTGGTAGTTATGTGGGCTCATCTCTGGTCCATACAATTCCCTTCCTCTTCCCCCCACCTGGCGTCATGAGCAAGCCGGTCATGGCCACCTTGAGCCTACCCAAATTTACGTTGGGGATCCCGGTGTGGTACCTAGATCCACTAGCTCAACCACCAATGCCCCAAGTTGTGCTAACTCCGGTGCAACCTATCGCAGTTGAGTATCACCCCCCACCCGGTCTGCATAGACCAATCGCTACACCCACATCTGCACCACCCCAACCCAAATGGGCCAGGGGAAAGAACACCAAAGCCACTGCAGAACCACAAAAAGTTCCACCTTATACAGTTTGTGAACAACAGGGCCATCCAACTCAGGATTTCCTTGAAATCCCAGTGATCTATGCGCATCTGGATGCCATGGACACAAACGAAAACATCCCCGTGGTTGAACTCCCAACTGCGCCAGTAGTAAAAAACAAGGCATTAAGGACAAACCATGCTTGTGCCCTTTGCGGCTTGTATGGACATTACTCCCACCATTGCCAAGACTTGCACGAATTTCGAATGGCTCTTGCTGACCTTCGTCACCACTCCCTTGAGTCTGAGATCACCTTGATTGAAGAAGTTCACCCCCCACCACCTTCTTCAAACACCGTGTCCATCTACATGATGTCCAGCTCTACATACCCTCTTGTCTCCACCATCACCGATGGTCCATCAGACCTGTCTCTTCCATTGTTTCCACAGCCACAACCGCAACCTCAGTTGCAACCTCAACCTCAGTTACCAGGGAAACAATGGGGTTCATTCTCGATCAACATGATCCTTTTTCTTTTTCTTTTCTTTTTCTTTTTCCTACCATCTAGGATCATGAGTAAGTCTACCTTGGAAACCCTCCATCTATAGGATTTCACACTAGGAGATCCTATGTGGTACCTTGAACCACCTACCATACCTCTGAGGCCCCAAGATGTGTTGACTCATGTCCAGTCAATTGAGATGATGTTGCACCTACCTCCAGGTCCATCAAAGACTCCTCCTGTCTCCAGGCCTGCCCCTATTCCTCCAACAGAGACTGGGGGCAAGGACACAAAAACCACAACCAATACCATTCACATGATCTCTAGCACCAGTTGCCGTTCCGTCTCGTCAGTACAGGAAGATCCACCTGATCTATCCCAGCACCACTTACATAATGATGGAGAGATCTGTAAGACCACCTCTGGCTTTACCCCATTCCCTTTAAACCATAGTGTGGAATTGGTTCTTGCCATAAAAGACCATATTCCATCACCCCGCCTTGACAATGACCTTTGTCTTGGCAAGGGGGCACACCTCTTCATTGACTCTGATGGACAACTCTTGGAGAACCTCTACAACGGGCCCTACCTCAAGATATTTTACGCTTAACATCACCAATGAGTCGCTTCATTTTCTTTTCTTGTTTTTCAATGATTTTCAGTAAAATCAAATGCAGCACCATCAGCTGCTCATCAAAATTCACTCGGAACCTGTTCGAGACACCTCTCACACCTCCGGGATCAAATTTTTATCTCATTACAAGACCACCATCTCATGTTTAATTAGTCAAATTCGGGACCATTTCCCACAAGTCACCTCGACTCACGAGCCATGACATAATGATGCGAGTGTCTATGGACCGGTACTCGTGTCACACTACCCGGTCGCAACTCATGTGAGCGATTGGGCCGCCACCCATTAAGGATTGTACTATACGTTTACTTTTTGTATTTATAATTGTCTTTTTCATCGCACCTTTTGCTTACATCTTTGGACCATCGTCCACAGAATCCTTTGTTTTTATTCCATATATTTGACATAGAAGTGTTGTCGGGCCGTTGCCCATTTAGGAATGTAATTTTAGCTTTTACTTTGTATTTTTAGCACATAATTGTCTTTTCGGTTTACTGCACCTTATGCAGACCTCTGGACCACTATCCACAAAACGATTTCTTTTCTTGCACTTATTTGGCATATAAATGCCTCCGGACTTGTACTCACATCGCATGTGGTCAATTCCGTCCACATTAACACACACAAATGCTCTCCTGATATCTATCCAAGAGCCACCTCAGTTTGCATGCCTCTACCGCGCCATCTCACAGGCCTCTACCGCGACCTCTCCCACACATGTATTGGTATGTTTGAGAGCCGTCTGCTCCATCCATACTGCGTGGATGACCTTTGGACCTCTGTCCACCATCTTGACAGAGGGCACCGCTTGTGCTACCGCAGTCGATTGACCACATTGGAGTTTCGTTTAAGCTCTTTTCTGACTCCTTACAACAATGAAAAGATCACCAAGTGCAGCTGTTTCCTTTCCCGCTCGCTAAAGTATGGGAAAGGACATCTACATCATCTTGTTTACCTCCTTTTTTGGACCATGTAGACCATTTCATGAAAAGGACCTCCTTGGCACACTCAAGCCAAGACTGTTCCCCTCTGCATACTTTTGTGCTTTGTCAGGTAGAGGGGCCGCACTCTACAAAAAAAATCACCACCGGTTGTTGTTAAGCTCTTTTGCAGCCGTCTCAACAAGAAAAGATCGTTGAGAAAACTTGGTTTTGTTCATGCTCATAAAAGTATGTGAATGACCATCCAGTCAGTATAGGTTTAACCTTTTTCGGCTTGATTGGACTACCAACGATAAAGAAGTCTCTCATCCCCTCTAGGATGGGTGAGCTCTCCTATGTATACTTTTATCCTTTTTCGGGCACAGGATATTACCAACGAAAAAGAGCCCCCACTGGAGTCTTCTTGGTGCTTTCATACTCTCTAAAATTGAAAGCACCATCGAGCATTTACCTTCTCGGGCTCACCAAAAATCCACGAGATCGTACCATAACGGTGTCCCTAGACACCGCCCCACAGAAAACAGTTTGGAAGCATCCCCACATTGTGTCGCCTTTGTTTAAATTACTCTACAATTTGTCTTCCTTGGATCCCATCAGTATCAAAAGTGTCCTCCGCCTCCAAGTATTTCCCATCTGCAGCGGCATTCCCGGTATTACAGCTATGATCCCACTCCCTTGAGTCAGTTTCATTTGCTTCCTGGTCAAGCCCTACCGTCATACTCTGAAAAAAGGAAGTTTGAGTCTCCCTCCCCCCCTACCCCTGTTCAGTTTTCCCTTACCCCCCTTCCCCCCCAATTCAGTGAGTCAGTCCACAGATTGCTTCACACCTTTCGGTTATCCCTCGCGCCCCTGGTCAAGGAAACATCATTTCCTTGACCAGGGGCAGGTCTCCCTCTGTCGACGACAACACACATATTCTAGAGGATAGACCCAGAGGTTCCTGTACCTTGGTTTCATTAACATCATTGATGCATTCCTTGGACCACTTGAGAGGAGTCCTTAGTGCCTCTCAGGATGGTTGTTTCTCACGTGCTCGACTTCAACTCCATCATCGCACTGTTGAGATTCGTACAGGGTTTGCTCCGCACAGTACTTGGTTGAAGACCCTGGATGTCACCTGACTCTAGCACATTGGTGAGTGCACTCCAGGGACCTAAACAGGTTATGTCCCTTGTGATTTCTAGGTTGCATTGGAGACAGTATTCAGAAGCCCCAGCAGTGTTTCAATATACCTTTATGATTGATGTAGCATACTTGTACCACAGAGACTCTTACTCTCAATCAGCGAGTCCACACAGCTATGTACCAGATCTAGTAGACTGTCAATCATGAAGATGTAGCATTCCATGAGAATGCCATGGGTCCAATGTACCAGATCAGTATTGTATTCAGCCTCACATAGAGGCAACCAGTATTGTAACATCAGTTGTATATGATTGGCTCTTGTATTTTAAAGCATAGATTAAATGATTCTTTCAACATTGTCACAAGCATGGGAATTCCTGCCTCATCCATATAGATGTCACACATTTATTGTATCTCACCCATTGATGGGAACCAAATTAATACAAAACCAAAAGCCACCATGCCCTAGCCCCCGAAGCACCACCTCTCGACAACAAATCCTATGATTTTCATCGGCCATACGTTGAGCTCCTACCCTCACACATCAGGGGGCAATCTGTTAACCCAAAAATCCCCCACACAGCTCTCAATGGCCTACACCACCCAAGGACACCACCTCACAACACTCATTTCACTCCATAAGACCTTCCATTTGACCCCCACACCTCCAAAAGAGCCCAAGGATGAAGAAAAGGGCTAAAAACCCCAAAAAAGAGCCCAAAATAGACCCCCAAGAGCTAAAGCCCTCAAAAAGGGGCTAAAATATTGAAAGGGGCTAAAGTTAGGGCAGAAGGGGCTAAAGGCCCAAAAAAGGGGCTAAAGCCTTGACCAAGGGCTTAAAACCCTAAAATCCCTTGGATAAACTATAAAAGGAGGGTGGGGGGTCACTCTCAAAAAATTCGTCCCTTGCATACTATTATGCTGCCTAAGTGGATTCCTTGAGACCATTTTCCTCTCAAGCCACCCACACTCCCTCTCATCCATCTTCCCTTTGAGCCATAGCTCCCCCATTGCCAAGAGAGAGGTGCTTCTCCAAGCTAGGGCATGGTGGCCCATTTCCACCAAGAGGTATAATTTTTGTTTTATTTTGTTTATTTGAGTTTTTCTAACATCTAGTTGCTTGCAGGTTTATGGCCTAACATGTTCTTTCAGGTCTCCATTGTTGTATGCAGGGTCTCGTAGGTCTTTAACCCATAACCTTGTGTGCAGAGGGGTTCCATCTTTGCTTTTATTTCTGTCTAGTTTCAGGTTATGTCCGTCTAGTCGAGGGACCTAAACAGGTTATGTCCCTTGTGATTTATGGGTTGCATTGGAGATAGTGTTCAAAATCCCCCGCAGTGCTTCGGTATACCTTTATGATTGATACAACATACTTGTACCGCAGAGACTCTGACTGTCAAACAGTGAGTCCATACAGCTATGTACCATTCTAGATCCAGCAGACCGTCAGTCATGAAGATATAACATTCCATGAGAATGCCATGGGTCCAATGTACCAGATCAGTATTGTATTCAGCGTCACATAGAAGCAACCACCACTGTAACATCAGTTGTATATGATCGGCTTTAAAGGCCCAAAAAAGGGGCTAAAACCTTGACCAAGGGCTTAAAACCCTAAAATCACTTGGAAAACTATAAAAGGAGGGTGGGGGGTCACTCTCAAAACATTCCTCCCTTGGATACTATTATCTGCCCAAGTGGATGCCTTGAGACCATTTTCCTCTCAAGCCACTTACACTCCCTCTCATCCATCTTCCCTTTGAGCCATAGCTCCCCCATTGCTAGGAGAGAGGTGCTTCTCCAAGCTAGGGCATGGTGGCCCATTTCCACCAAGAGGTATATTTTTTGTTTTATTTTGTTTATTTGAGTTTTTCTAACATCTAGTTGCTTACAGGTTTATGGCCTAACATGTTCTTGCAGGTCTCCATTGTTGTATGCAAGGTCTCAGAGGTCTTTAAGCCATAACCTTGTGTGCAGAGGGGTTCCATCTTTGCTTTTATTTCTGTCTAGTTTCAGGTTATTTCTGTCTAGTTGAGGGACCTAAATAGGATATGTCCCTTGTGATTTCTGGTTTGTGTTGGAGACAGCGTTTAGAAGCCCCAACAGTGCTTTGGTATACCTTTATGATTAATACAGCATACTTGTACCACAGAGACTCTGACTCTCAAACAACGAGTCCATACAGCTATGTATCGTTCCAGATCCAGCAAACCATAATTCATGAATATATAGCATTCCATGAGAATGCCATGGGTCCAATGTACCAGATTAGTATTGTATTCAGCCTCACATAGAGGCAACCAGCATTGGAACATCAGTTGTATATGATTGGCTCTTGTATTTTAGAGCATAGATCAAATGATTCTTTCGACATTGTCATGAGCATGGGAATGATCACCTCATCCATATACATGTTACACATTTATTGTATCTCACCCATTGATGGGAACCAAATTAATACAAAACCAAAATCCACCATGCCCTAGCCCCGGAAGCACCACCTCTCTACATCAAATCCTATGATGTATGCGGCCATACGTTGAGCTCCTACCCTCACACATCAGGGGGCAATTTGTTAACCCAAAAATCCCCCACACAACTCTCAATGGCCTACACCACCCAAGGACGCCACCTCACAACACTCATTTCACTCCATAAGACCTTCCATGATCTTCCATTTGACCCCCACACCTCCAAAAGAGCCCAAGGATGAAGAAAAGGGCTAAAAACCCCAAAAAAGAGCCCAAAATAGACCCCCAAGAGCTAAAGCCCTAAAAAAGGGGCTAAAACCTTGAAAGGGGCTAAAGTTAGGGCGAAAGGGGCTAAAGGCCCAAAAAAGGGGCTAAAGCCTTAACCAAGGGCTTAAAACCCTAAAATCCCTTGGAAAAACTATAAAAGGAGGGTGGGGGGTCACTCTCAAAACATTCCTCCCTTGCATATTGTTATGCTGCCCAAGTGGATGCCTTGAGACCATTTGCCTCTCAAGCCACCCACACTCCCTCTCATCCATCTTCCCTTTGAGCCATAGCTCTCCCATTGCCAAGAGAGAGGTGCTTCTCCAAGCTAGGGCATGGTCGCCCATTTCCACCAAGAGGTATAATTTTTGTTTTATTTTGTTTATCTGATTTTTTCTAACATCTAGTTGCTTGCAAGTTTATGGCCTAACATGTTCTTGCGGTCTCCATTGTTGTATGCAGGGTCTCGAAGGTCTTTAACCCATAACCTTGTGTGCAGAGGGGTTCCATCTTCGCTTTTTATTTCTATTTAGTTTCATTCCCACTTTTCTTTTCTGTATTTCCACACAAGAACCTACCCTTCCATCCTATAGATGGAAGGGAGCCATTCCTGCCCTGTAGCAAGGAGAAATCCCTACTACAGATGTTGTGAGCCTAGGGACCAAACCAGGTAATATGCAGGCAACCAAAAAGCTTCTAGAGGAGAAGGGAAATACCATTCAAGTATTAAAGAAGAAGCTTAAATTCCCTAATACTGAACACATTCAGTCTTCAGAATTATTTACACTTCAGGAGGAAAAAGAGAAAATTTATCAGGAGATGATGGACTATAAAGGAAAATCATTAAAGTTGCAGGAAGAGAAAAACAAGTGGGAAGTAGAAAGAACCGAATTGATGGCTCATATTTTGAAGTTGAAAAAGGATCAAAATGATGAAAAATAAATTATGGAAGAATTGATGAGTCAAACCCTTGTTGACACTGATTTACCCCTTGTTAATATTGAAAGACCATTAACTGAATTTTCTGCATATGCTCTATTAGTTCTTATGTCATAGGTAAGTTTGAAAGAGGTGGAGATTAAAGAATTAAAAGAGGAAAATGAAAAAATCAAATCAGAATTGGCTAAGAGCATTGAGGAGAATAATAAAACATTGAATGATAAAAGCCAATTGCAGAAAAAGTTCAGTGAATTAAAGGAAATAAGTACAGGGAAAGCTCCTCTACAGGGAGCTAAACATTTAATTTGGGATACATTGTCTGTGGAAATCACCAAGTTTAGGCATTATTTAAATTTTATTGATGATGAAAGTGCACTAGTCAATTTAGCTACTCAAAGATTGAAGTTGGCCAATGAAACTATGGAAAATAAGCCTTTGAATACTGCTCACAATGCTTTGATTCTCTTAAATTCTTTAACATATCAGAATTTGCAGGACATTGGGATTAAGGATAGAGTAGCAATTGGTTGTGGGAAAAGAAGTTTATAAATAAACATCAACTCATGAAAGTGGTGCAGGATAAGGAAAATACAATGTCTTCTCAGATAAAGGATTTCAGGCTTGCTTTTAAAGATCTATTTGATGATGGTCTCCCTTCTTTTTTGGATGATGAAGGAAGGTTATTTTCCCAGGAGCAATATCACAGTTTATTGGTACAGAATCACATGGACCACTCCAAATTTGAAGATTTAGTCAAAGGGTTAACAGGAAAGATCATCGTGGAAAAATTGACAGAGGACTTTGAGATATTGGATAAGTTTTTAATTATTAAGAAAGGATTTACTGCCGTGTCTTATGAAGCTTATGTGGATTTGGAGGTGTCAATTAGAGAGATGACACAATACGACACCCCAAATGCAGATCAATGGAATATCATGGAGAAATTTGGAAAGACCAAGTACATACTTCATTCATGAAGACAGGTGTTGCAGTTTGTGAAGCTATTTGTTTGAGATACCTTGTAGTTACTAAGTTTGCTATAATCAAGCAATCTGTTGTTTGAATAAAAGCATGTAATTATTATTCCTAGTTATTAGGGATATGGTTACAAAAACTTTGATTAATAGATTAATTGGTTATTGATCTTCTTGGGAAGAAACTATTTTTGGATATATTTGAATTTATTTGATGTATTGGTTGTTGGAACCCAATAATCTTGAACCGATGTTTTTGAGAACTTATGATTTTTGAATGAAATTACAGAGCTGAATGTGAGTTGATCTTCAAAGATTCATGTGTCATTTATGTTACTGTTTGTGCCTTCTTTCACTGTGATTGTTTTCTAAGTGTTTACCTTTCATTTTGTCTTCTTTCATATCTGAACTTAGTGTTTAATAGTTTTAGAATTCATACATGTTATGATCTGGCTATTGTTTCAGATATTCACAAATATTTCCTCTTGATATGGAATTCATCTTGTGATGCTCTATATTGATGGATTGTTCATGTTGCTCTCCTATCGCCTAAAAATCAATGAATGACTGTAACTAAATGATTTTCTTGCCTTTGTTGGAATTCTGTGTATGAAGCTTTGTATTATATTTATTTGTTTTGACTCCATTGCCAAATGGTTATATGTATTGTTTCAACCATCTGCATAACTTAAATTATTGATTCCAATATCTAGCCTTGTTAAATTTATATCTGAGAGATCCCTCCCCGAAAAGAAAAGCCAGTTTCTTTCTAAAGTGGTTTTTGTTGTTACCTTAAGATTACTTTTCACAACCTTGGGTATATTTTGAGTGCTAACACCAGGAATCCTCGAGTTGCAACCTATACCAAGGTCTCATACAGAGAGATCAAAGCCCAAGCATAAGAGCTAAAGCACCAAAGACACTAGTCCTCCTCCTTCTTTGTCCATCCTTCTTTCTCTTTTTTTTGTAATATAAGTGGGTGTGAGTGTGTACAAATGAGGGAGGGTTCCTCCCTATTTATATGGATATTCCCAACTGAAATTTTCAAGAACTAGTCTAACCTGTCTAACTAATAGGGCCAACCTACCTAGGAAATCTCACAATAATAATTATATTCTTCTTTTTTGGGTGCTATTGACCCAATTTACAATGGAGGATTTACCTCATGACTTTTACATGACATTTTACAACAGTAACATCTCCTAAAGGAGGAATAATAATAATGTAAAGTGAAAGTAGAATATTATTTGAAGTTACATTATCTCAACACTCCCCCTTAACAAGAAGGGTATTCTACTAAAAACAACAATAATTGGTGTGGGTCTACACAACATCATCAGAAGGAGAGAGGAGGCATCATCAACATCATATTTTGGAACATCATCTGGTAAATCTATAAATCATCGAAAGTTTTGAACAACATCATCATCTACAACATGAAGTTGGAGCATCATCATCTACAACATGGAACTGGGGCATCATCATTTGCAGCATGGAGCTAGAGCACCATCATCATCTACATCAACATATAACTACTGGAAGATCATCATTCATATTTAGTAAAAATATGAAGTGTCATTATTTGCAACATGGAACTGGGGCATCATCATCTGCAACATGGAACTAGAGCATCATCTGTAGCATGGAGTTGGAGGATCATCATCATCTACTGGAACATCATCATATGCAACATGGAACTGAATCATCATATGCATAGAACTAATACATCATTATCATCGATAACACGAGGTTGTCTCATCTGCATAAGGATGGAATAACACTAACAACGAAAACATGAGGCTGGATCATCAACATAAAGTTGGAATAACAACAAAAAATAAAACACGAGGTTGGCTCATCAGCATAAATATGGAATAACAACAAAAAAATGTGACATCATCATCAACAGCTCAAGGCTGGAGCAACATCATTTATTGAAGGTATAAAAACAACCAGCATGATCCTTCCTTTCAGAATTATAGGATCATGGACAACACATATTTGGTACTCATACAATCCTTCCTTTTGTATTTACGGGATCAAGTATTTACAGAGATACCAATACTAATCACAACTAACACATACATACACAGGATGATCCTTATTTTCGGTATTACGAGATCATGTCCACCACTGACATCCTGGATGATCCTTCCTTTCAAAATTATGGGATCAAGTCTGTCACTAACATCCTAGATGATCCTTCCTTTCAGAATTACGGGATCAAGTCCATTTCTAAAATCCTAGATGATCCTTCCTTTCAAAATTATGGGATCAATTCCACTACTAACATCCTATACGATCCTTCCTTTCCTAATTACAGGATCAAGTTTTATTAGATCAACAGTTAAGATGATCCTTCCTTTCGGGATTACGAGATAAAGTCCACTACTAACATCCTAGATGATCCTTCCTTTAAGAATTACGAGATCAAGTCATCTCAGATCAACATTTAAGAAAATCCTTCCTTTCAAAATTATGGGATCAAATCTAAGGATGATTAGTACCAACATCTTGGATGATCCTTCCTCTTGGAATTATGGGATAAAGTCCATCCACATCAACATTTAAGATGATCCTTCCTTTCTGAATAATGGGATCAAGTCTAAGGATGATTAGTCCTAACATCTTCATCTTGGATGATCCTTATTTTTAGTATTATGGGATAAATTCCATCAAGATCAACATTTATGACGATATTTCCTTTTAGAATTATGGGATAAATTCTAAGGATGATCAATCCCATCATCTACATCTTGGACGATCCTTCCTTTAGAAATTACGGGATCAATTCCATCAACATCTTTAGATGATCCTTCCTTTCATAATTATGGGATCAAGTCTAAGGATGATCAATCCCAAGTGAGATATCTGTTGTGATCAGGATATTGTAGTATCACAATACTACTCTTCATTTTGAGGGAAGTCCTTAGGGACAAATCCAATATTGTATCAAAAGTGTTCAAACTTCACATGAGACACATATGAAACCTTCTCATATGTGCTCACATATTGGATATTTATAGATCCCTTATGCACCATGTCACAAAAGTAGAAGTACCATATTTCTATGTGCTTCATCTGATCATGGAACAAAGGATTCTCTGTCATATTTATGCATCTTTGGTTATTGCATAGAATCATGGTAGCATCCATATCGAGATCAAATATATCTGATAACAACTTCCAAATCCATATGGATTCACAACGAGCAGAACAAGCTGCAATATATTTCTCTTCTACAGTGATGAGAGCAACACCGGATTGCTTCCTGCGTAGCCATGATATCATGGATGCCCCTAGACCAAAACATCCTCCCGAAGTGCTCTTTCTATATGAGACACTTCCTAGCCAATTTGAATCTGTATAACCATATAGTCTAAATTCATGATCTCTAGTATAACTAAGACCATATTCTACTGTAGCTTTTAGGTACCTCATCACATGATTTGAAACTACCAGGTGAACATGTCTCGTATCAACCATATACTGACTCAAGGTGTTTACAAAAAAAGATATATATGGTTGGGTATTCGTCAAATATATCAATGAACCAATGATCTGTCTATATAGTGTTACATCCACTAATTCTTATGAAGCATCAACTAGCAACTTCAAGTGTGTATCCATGGGTGTGGCCATGGATTTACATTCCAAGATGTCAAACCTTTTTAGGATTTCCACTGCAAACTTCCCTTGTTTAAGGAAGATTCCTTTTGGGCTCTGTCATACTTTAAGACCTAGAAAAGAATGCATCAAGCTAATGTATTTCATCTCAAATTCTACAGTGAGCTTCTTCTTACAGTCTGATATTTTCTTCTTATTATCTGTCAGGAATAAATCATCCACATACAACAACAATATGACATGTTCATTATCCATAACATTGAAGTAAAGGTTAGGATCAACCTTAATTTTGGTAAAGCCTAAGCTCATAAAAAAACTATCGATTCTTCCATACCGAGATCTTAGAGCTTGCTTCAATCCATATAGATCCTTCTTTAGTTTACAGACATGTATTGTTCTATTTTTTACTTCAAAACCTCATTGTTGTTATATGTACACTTCTTATTCAAGAACACCATTTAGTAAGGTTATTTTCACATCCATTTGGTGTAACTTTCATCTCGTCATAGCTGCCAGTGCCATGATTGTTTTGATAAAAGTGTACCTTGCTACAAGTTAAAATGTCTCTTCATTGATCAAGTTCATGCCCAGGTGCACACTGGGGACAACAGTTGACTAAATGAGTCGAGTACTGTTATGGCAGAAGCATATAAGAAGAACCAGAAAAGAAGGAAACACACTAGGTCGAAAATAAATATACACACAGACAATATGCAATAATTCGAACCAATTTATTAATTCTTCCCCATGAAATATGGAGGAACCAAATGATGATGAGAAATATGTCTATATTACATAGTGTACATGCTTATATAGGATGCTGAGATGTTTGGGTGACTACCCACTACGTTCAATTATAAGAAGTTATAACGGTTCAGAAGTTCAACCATCACAGAGCATGTTGGTATGCTCTATTCGAGGCAAACCTATGGAGGGAGAACTTGTCAAATGCGAACTTGTCGGCTGAACATGTCAAGGAAAAATTGTCGAAGGTGAACCTGTTGGCTTCCAAGGCAAACCTATCGAAGGTGAACCTATCATATGCTGGTTGGATCATTCCTCCTTCCTTAAGAAACAATGGTCTCCATTGTGTAGTCCTTCAGGTGAGGAAACTTGTCAGTGATTTCATTAGTAGAGTACCATTTTACTTGCACAGAGAGTTGTCCAACTTTAGCCACCTAAAACAAGGGAATGGATTTCATCCTTGTAAGTTGTATGCATCATCCCATAATGGTGTCACAAATAAGAGGTTCCTAAACATCTGTATGGATGTATTTAGGTTCTGCTATCTACAAGTCGTTATGTTCCAACAATGGTTCATGGTATGGTCGAAGCAAATCTACATTGAAAACTGGATGTCGGCCAAGGCATGCAGGAATGTCGAGCTGAAAATCATTTCCTCCAATCTGTTTAAGGATACTGTATGGACCATATCACAAAGTTTTCGTCCTTCTGTATGGACCAGTGAAGCGCTCCTTCTTTAGATGTAACCAAACCTGATCTGCAATTTGGAATGAATGAGGAATATGATTCTTGTCATGTCGAGCCTTAGCTTTTACATTTGCTCATTGCAACATTTACTGTGCTTGCTTCTGGATGTTCTAGATTTGATCTCTGAACTTCAATGCTTTATCCACTTCTCGTCCTTTGAATTCGGTGTCGTTTGACTTTGTCGAGGAACTGATTATTTTGATAGACGATAAGGGTTGAAATCCGTATAAGATCTCACATGGAATATTTCCTATAGACCTATGTTGAGAATGATTGTAGTTGTTCTATATGTATGGAAGGTTGTCATCCCATGTTCGACGATGCTTGTGGTTGTACATGCGAAGCAATTATACAACTAAGCAATTTACAACTTACGTCTGTCCATATGTCTATGGATGGAAGGCTCTTGACAAAGAAATTCTCATGTCAAGTTGTTGCCAAAGAGTTTTCCAAAAGGTGCTAACAAATCTAGCATCTCTTTCTAAAAGAATGGTCGTTGGGAGGCCATAGTGTTTCCGCACATGTTCAAAGAAGAGTTGAGTAGTCTGTTGTGCTATCGTAGTCTTCTTACATGGTATGAGTATAGAAATATTGGAAAATATGTCAAATACTACTAGTATCACATCATGTTGATGTTTGGTAGTAGGATATCCCATCAAGTAGTCCATAGAAATATATTCCCATAGTAAAATAGGAACTGGAAGGGGTGTGTACAGTCCTTGTCATCGATTCGGCAGTTTTGCAATGGCACAAACTACACACGATCGAATGTACTTGTTGACGTCAAATTTAATTGAAGTCCAGTAGAAATATTTTTGGAGGATAACAAGTGTTTCTATGAATCCAAAATGTCTCGCGGTCTTGCTATAGTGCATGTCCAAAATGATCTTCTGTCGGTGCTCACCGGTCAGTACACAAAGTTGTCCAAGCTTGTATAGCAAGGTGTCTTTCAGGAAGTAATAGGCAGTAGATAACTTCTGGGTCTAAAGATATCAATACATTGTAGAAAAATTGCAGTCTATTGAATAAAATTGCAGCCAAGTAGTGGTTTTATAACCCTGCATACTCATCATTGTAGACAGTAGATTAATGGGTGATCTGCTGAGACAATTGACTGTGACATTGGATTTTCCTTTCTGATACTTAATTACCACTAAAATTGTTGTAGGTAATTAATCCACTTGAGTTTTCACGTTGTCTATAGGTTCGACTGAGTCAGAGCAAAGTGCAAAGGCTTATGGTCAATGAGGATGACCATTTTTCTGCCAAGAATATACTGTCTCCATTGCTTGAGATCTTGTACAATGGCGTACAATTATTTTTCATACGTCGAGTACCTTCTGACTGTGTTGCTGAAAGTCTTGAAATGAAACGTGACTGGGTGACCTGACGGAGTGATCACTGCGCCGAGGGAATAATCTGATGCATCCATCTCAATCTCAAAGGGTTGATGCAAATCAGGTAACACAAGTACTGGTATAGTACAAAGCTTGCTTTTTATTTTTTGAAAAGCTTGTTGTTCTGTTGGTGTCCATTTGAAGATAGTTTTCCCATTTCCTTTCATCAACTGATTCAAAGGCCATGTGATGTGGCTGAAGCCAAGTATGAATCGTTGATATAAATTTTTCAAACCAAGAAAACTTATTAGTTCATCAATGTTTTGAGGAATAGGTCAATATTTGAGGATTTGTACTTTTTCTGGGTCAACGTGAATGCATGTAGAGTCAATTACATACCCCAAATACTTGATGTTGGTCATCGCAAATGGGAATTTGTCCATGTTCATATATAGCTGATGTTGCTGGAGAGTGTTGAAAACTTTCTGAAGTTGTTGGACATGTTCTTACCATGATCGACTGAAAAATAAAGATATTGTCGAGATAGACAATGACACATTTACCGATGAAAGGTCATAGAAGGTCATCCATATATCTCATGAAGGTTGCACGTGCACTGGTTAAGATGAAAGGAATGACTAACCATTCAAAAAATCCTTTCTTGGTCTTGATATTTTGTTTTCCATACATCGATGGACTCAATTGGAATATGGTGGTATCCCAACTTGAGGTCGAGTTTTGTAAAGAACTTAGCACCTTTCATATTGTCGATGACTTCATCAATCCGTGGAAGAGGGTATCTATTCTTCACTGGAATTTTGTTGAGAACCTGATAGTCGATTCACATGTGCCAAGTCCCATATTTCTTTGGGACTAAGATGACTCGACTTCCACAAGGAGAGGAGATGGGGCAGATATGACCCTTTTCGATCAAATCCTGGATTTGTCTGCAAATCTCTTCATTTTTGAGAATGGGTATTTTGTAAATAGATGCATTAGGAAATGAAGAACCAGGAACAAGTTCAATGTAGTGTTTTACTTGACAATGCAGAGGTGCTCCGTCTGGTGTTTGAAATATGTTCTGGTATTCTTCAAGAATATTGTCGATTTGTTGTTGTTTTCGGGAGCTGCGTTGGTCAACGATTCAACTTGTTGCTGCAGTATTCCTGGAATTTTGAGGCTTGATCATGATTAATGTAAACTTTTGAGCATGATTGATATGCTTATTTTTTTTGTTTGGTAGATATCATAGCAACCGTTTATGTGGGTTGTCTCTCTAGTATGCCATACTATTGATTTTGTATTTTGACAATCACCTTCTGAGGCCGTGACTGATATGTACCGTGTCGATCCAATAGGTAGGGTTTACCGAATAATGTGTCGGATACGAAAAGTGGTGCCATGTCACAGAGTACTTCATCTTCAAAAGGATTAATGAAGTATGTGAGTAAGCATTGTCGTATGATCCTTAGTTCCTTCCCATCCTTCATCCAACCGATATTGTAAGGTCATGAATGAGGAATGGTGACAAGACCTAGTTTCTTCATAATATATACATAAATGAATTTCTTCTGCCTACCATTATCCATAATAAGATGTAATGGATTGTTCTGAACCCATATATGTGTATGGAATAGGCTCTCTTGTTCCTCCTCATCAATGATGGTTGAGGCTTTCGGAGTGGTTGAGGTCGAAGCCAAGAGGGCTAATGCATCTAGATCAAAATCTACGAGGGTTATGTCAGACAAGTCAGATGTCGACAATTTTTCCAAAAATTTCTTTCGAGGTTTGCATTCTAATGTATCATGCCATGATGAACTATGATAATCACACCATTTCCCAGTAGGATTTTGTTCATTACGATCCCTCTTGTCTTTCTAGAAGTTTTTCTTTTGATAATTAGGATTTAGCGGAGTCAGCTGAGAAGGATTCTTGAAGTTGTTGGAGTTGGCTAGCAACTTCTTATCGGATGTTCGACCTATTGGCTTGTTCGTGAAATGTATTTTTCCTTTTTCTTTAGCTTCAATATTGTCAGTCGCGTAATGAAATGCATTTGCAAGCATATTGACAGTCAGAAAATCCATCTATTTCTAAATGTACGGGGATAACCACTGATGTACTTCAGGACAAGCAATTTCTCTTCTTCTTGGATGCCAAGTCTAGCCATGAGTCAATAGAACTCATTGGTGTAACTCCATATGGACTGGTCTTTCCACTGCCGTAGCTGCTGCCACTTCTTATACTATTTTTCAAGGTACTTAGAACTCCTTTTTGACATATTCAAAAAATTTTACCCATGTTTCGATGGGTCTTCTTCTTTTTCGATCTTTGTCGATAGATTCTCCCACCAGCAGTGTACGGAGGTTGAAATTTTCAAGGATGCAATGGTGATCTTTTCTACTTTGGTGATTTGATTTTCCGTGTAGTAAGATTCTAGTTGTTGTACCCGATTGTCGATGGAGTCCATGTCAATCTTTCCTTCAAGGTTCGTTATGTCCAAATTCATTTGCACTTTGAAGGGGTTGGTTTTATTGGAGTGAGATCTTGTCGAGAATTCCACAGAGTTCACATGACTCTTAGGAGAATCTTACTGAACTAGGTGAACATTTTGGTTTGCTTGCAAGCCAGTGATTTTTCTATGAGTTTCTCTATCTCGTCAATTGCATGTCTATTGTATTCTTCTTCAGCCATCTTTTATGAATTCAAAGGAAGTGTCTTCTTGTGTTGTTGATTTTGTGAGCACGTTTGAACGGGCATAATTTAAATAACTTTGATCGAAGTGCTTATGCAACTTAGGATCTAGACAAGATATTTCTCTGATACTAATGATCCAGATCGTGCCCAGGTGCACACTGGGGACAACAGTCGACTGAATGAGTCGAGTATTGTTATGGCGAAAGCATATAAGAAGAACAAGAAAAGCAGGAAACACACTAGGTTGACAAGAAATATACACATAGACAATATGCATGAATTTGAACCAATTTATTACTTATGCTCCATGAAAGATGGAGGAATCATATGATGATCATAAATATGTCTATATTACATAATGTACATTCTTATATAGGATGCTGAGATGTTTGGGTGACTACCAGCTACGTTCAATTACAAGAAGTTCTAAAGGTTTAGAATTTCAGCCATCGCAAGGCATGTTGGTATGATGTATTCAAGGTGGACCTATCGAAGGAGAACATGTCGAATGCAAGCTTCTCGGCTGAACATGTCGAGGCAAACCTGTCAAAGGTAAACCTATTGGATGCTGGTTGGATCATTCATAATTGATTCATTCCTTTTTATAGATCCAACAGGCCATAAATCTGGCATTGTACTTCTTGATACCTCTATCAGCTATATATTTTATCTTGTAGATCCATTTGGAAGATAACACACTTTTACCTTCTGGTTTGGGAACTACTTCCCACACATCATTATTCATTATGGATTAGTGTTCTTCTATCATGGATTCTACCTATTCTTTGTTTTAAACAACTACCTCAAAACAAGTAGGTTCTTTTTCTACACAATCACACATCAAAGCCACATAACTAGGAAATGGATTTGGATTATTGCTCTACCTTGTGGAGCCTTCTAGAGCACCATACCTTTATGCTTCTTGAATAATCTCATGGTCCCAATATGGATTTCTCTTTTGGGAGATATCCATGTGGGGAGGTTCTTGTGACTCCAACATATCATGTTCTTCCAGAATCTCATCATCACGAGAAGGTGTAACTTCTTTCATTGGTTATGCAGCTCTGGGAGATACAAGTTCTTCATATGTTTCTTCAAGTTGGAAATTTATTGACTTCTTGAGAGTTGTATCTACATCAAAGGTTACATCCTTTACATGATCAATCTTTAGGTCTGGTAGAACAGTGACTACCTTGCTCACATGTGGTAGGTATTTGTAGTTTATGTGAGCAATCCTTCTATGCCATAGTTCACATGGACTTGTAGTATCATGAATCAAGGCTACTTCTGATTGACCTTTCAGTTTATACAGGTCACCCTCTAGTCAATGATACACCTTATAGAGAACATATTCTTCAACTACTTACTTTTCTAACTTCCTTGGAGGTTTATTGGAGGAGCCTAAGTCGGCTAGCCGACTAGGTACTCCTGTCAACTAATTGTAAAGCATAACAATAGATTATGTCAACCTCATAGTTCATATCAGTTAGTTTAACTGACATGTATTTATTTAACCTCTTGTAAATAGTATAAATAGGCTGGATAGCTGGATAAAGAATTAGTTTGATTAGATGTAATGAACCCTTTATGTGTTTTTGAGTGATATAAGTACTTGTTGTTCTATCTCTCATTCCTTGTCTCTTGTATATATCATTTCTTGTATAAATATGTAATATGTAGCATTGGTAACTATGCAATCTAATTGATTACAACATTGGTTCTGTTGCTGGTGGTACATTTCTAAGATGAAAAATTGTATAATCTGATGATATTAGAGCAAGAGATTAGGATTGGTGGGAACAAAAAAATAGAAAACTACCTACAAAATTACACTAGAAGAAACAAGTTGACTATTGCTCAAGCAAAGGAGGAATTTTTCTTTGAAACACATGCAAAAATTTTCAAATCTGTCCCATGTGCACTGAAGAAGCTCCTGGATGAAAAATACAGTAAATGAAAACAAATGACAATTATTGTAGAAACTGAGCAGAGGAGGCCATATGAATCTGTCAAAGTGGTTCAAAAGAATTGCTGAAAAATTATATGAAGAAAGAGATATCAATGAATGAGTTTCTATTGATAATATCAAGGAGATATTCTATAACGACCTCAATGAAAAATTCCTCTATTCGCTATCGACACTCTTGTTCAAATTTCTGATCGACAAAGGAACAAGAAATATTATCGAACCTCGCCCACTATTGTGAATGCCACCTAGAAACATGAACTAGGAAGAAAAACAAAAAGAGTGGGAAAAGTTTGTACAAGAGAGAGTGGGAGTACTTCCTCGGTAAATGAACAATTTTACTGTAGCTTACTAAAAATCTTTCAGGTCGGTAATGGGGGGGTAGCTGATCCCATTATAATAAAGTAGAGAAATAACTGTCAACAAATGAAGAACACGACATGTCCAGTAATGTACAATCAAAACAAAAAAGGAAAAAATTAGAACAATGACACACAAAATCACTCCAAATATCCAAAAGGTCAAATTGGGAAAAGAGAAGGAAGTGATGTGGAAAAATAAGGGAGCAGGTTGCTGCACTCGATAAAGAAAGAAAGTTGAGTATAATGATATAAATAGAAGAAAATCCACAAGAGTCGAGTCATGATCAACAAGAAAAGGGTGTTGATGAATATATGTCACCTATGGAAGAAGACTTGTGGGTAGAGCAAGGTATAGATCTCCTTGTAACTATACCTGAAACTGTAATCCCACATTCCTCACTACCCAAGTGCAATACATTGTTGAAGAAGATTTAGGACTCCATGCTAGCCAAGAAGGTATATGGAGTTGAAGGAAAAATGAAGGAAATTAAGTCGATTGACTATTAATTCATCAACCACGGGAAGGGAATAGGGTCACCTTTCAACTCGAATTCTTCAATCATAGTTTTCATCTACTTTATTCAGAATGTGGAGGAGCGACCCCCAACCAATTCCAACATCACATAGTTCACTAGATCAGTCAGTATCACTGGTAAGAGGAGTAGCCCAATTCAAAAAAAAATTACTTGGGTATCGACAAAATCGGTATACATAAACCGACTTTTGACAGACATCGACGGAGAATCGACCTACACAAAAACAATTATCGACGGAAGCGAAGAGTGCACACTAGTTCTTGTGAGTAAGAACCCAAAAGTATCATCCATTGAAAATATTTGCAAAATAAATTCAATTATAGGAAGTAACCCACCATCATCACCACCAACAAAGGAATTCAAATTTGTTGTAGAAATGGTGCACATAACCTCACATATTCCTCTCTATGAGGAGACAAATACCCAAAACATCATAGGTTCGTCTTTGATTCGATATGGGAGGCCAACTCCATCACCAACAAAGATCATCAAATGGCACAATTTGTAGGTTCTCTTCGAAAAAGAGCACTCACATGGTACATGACCTATATAGAAAAAACACCAAATGCAACAAAAGGTTAGATCAAACAACAGTTCATGTCTTTTAAAACTTCTGACACAAAAAATCTCACCGCCAAAAATTTGAAAAGCACTGCTCGGAAGCTAATAAAAATAATATGAGAATATGATAAAATATTCAAAGGCTTGCTGAGCCAAGTAGAATATAACATTGATAAAAAAATTATTAATTCAGTGGTTTGTGGTTAGACTACTACAGAAAATATGAATGCGCATCAGGTTAGATAATTTTAATACATGCGAAGATGCATTAATGAAAGTGTTACAAATTGAAATGGATGAGGACTACCCTATAAATCCTGTCGATCTACGTATTGTAGAACAACTCGAAATTATGTATAAATCCATACAAGAAATGAGCCTATGAGGAAACAAAGTATGGTGTACAAAATGCTCGACGATCGATCATACAAAAGACTACTGTTGACAAGACGGTCATTGACAAGACATCCAGTTTGTACAAGAAAAATATTTTTGCGACATATGCCAAGAGCACAACTTACATACAACAAAGGAATTCCAATACAATGTGAAGAATGATCAAGCTTGATGGTTCACAATATGTGAATTTAAAACTCATTCCACAAAAGAGTGTCAGCTAAATTTAAAAAATAGATAGAATTACCAAGCAGTATACCAAACCAATGCTGTCAACCAAAGAAATAACACTAATAACAATGAAATAAATGGTAATAACGACCTGAACGATAGAAATAAAAATGATCAAAGTTATGATGACCAAAGATATGAATGCTGGAATGATTACCACAACTGACGAGGGGTATTTCAAGGGTGAGGTCGACATTTTGGAAATCAAGAGAACCGACCATGTCGACCCATTAAGTGCTACACATGTCTTAACGAACTGCATCGACATGCAAAATGTCCATACAAATATCAAAACAATTTAAAATTCTGTACAAACTGCGTAGTAGGCGATAACTTCTTGGAATATTTCCCTACCATGCTTGAGAAAATCAATAATAAAAAGAATGTTAACGTCTTGTCTACTATTCCTAAATATGATGTTATTGAAACTAAGAATTTGCAAATTGTAACCCGACAAGGAACTGGCATTGGTATTGATAATTCACAAATTAGTAAAATTAAAATTAAACAAGACTATCCTAACCCTACTGAGAAAATTATATAACAATGAATCAAAAATGTTTCAAGAACTATCATCACAAGAAGAACATGACGAATACCGATAGAAACTACTAACGAATTAATCAAATTGATAACTAAAGACAAATCTGTTGCAAAGTAAATAGATCTACTGTCAAATATAAAAAACAAATCTAGTGAAGGAAAACAAGATAAAATTATATTTCTCCTAAACCAAAAAGACAAAAACGATGCAGACCCGCCTAGAATTCGAAGGTTACCACGTTAGACAAGTCGTTCTTGATTTCAAAACGTAGGTAAATATTATGACTAGGGAGACATGGGTACAACTTGGAAAACCATGATTACATGAATTAGGAATATACCTAAAATTATTCGACCAAGGACTAATTGAACCAATCAAGGTATGAAAAAATGTTGACACAACCATTAAAGGTATATCAACTAATGTCGACTTTCAAATCATCAATCCCAAGGAAGAATCTAGTTCCTTCCCTACTCTAGTAGGTCAACCATGGGGAATAAAAATGAAAGCATTAATATCACTTGACAAAGAAAGAATTAAACTGAAAGGAAGTGGGAAAATTTTTATCATACCAATCCATCCATCATAAGGAGAAACTTGGATAGAACTAATCAACGATTCCTGTTGATATTCGACAACTATATCAAATAAACAACGACAAATATTATACTAAACCTTATGCATACTAATAACTCCATCTCAAAAACCCTGATCCAGTCGAATATAACTCGGATGTAGAGCTTTAAGATTGGCAACTAGAAAACTACGAATTACAAGCATGAGAATGCTGGATGATCCAAGCTATTCCCAAAAAGAAAACACAACAGTGCTTTTCTGTCACTACAATCCCAAATATCTTTGAACAAAAAATCAAAGAAATTCCAACTCTGTCACTAGTAAAAAATGAGGCACCATCTAGACCACTACTAACATACAAATAGAAATAATCACCATCTTTTCATGTCAAAGAAGTCTCAAAATTCATAGGTGAACAGGGCCAACTCTAGAGTCTGGTTGAGACATTCACGAGTCAGGTCGCACGATGGTGGGATACGCATCAGTCGAGATTACAAACTTGGACAACAACATCAACATACTTTATTGAAAGGTTTGAAGGAAAGAAACTAATAACATGATCAAACATTATAATATTCATACAAGGACAAGACCCTAAGAAACATATTGACAAATGTAAAAAATAATGGAGAATATTAGGCTACAAAGATTAATGAGTCTGTCCTCACTTATTCCCAAACACACTAGACGATCTACTAAATAAGTGGCACAAGATGGAGGAATCAAGAGGAGAAACGTTCACATGGAAAGAACTCAAAGAGAATTTCGTCAATGACTTCAAATTCTCCCCCCAGAATGAATTATTAGCTGAAGCAAGTAAACATATAGAAAGCTTCTTACAACCATCGAAAAACAAAATAACAACAAAGGATCGACTTAGCTAACATAATGCTACATGTAACAATATTAGGTCAACCGAAACCCAACACTTGGAAAGATTTCATTTTGAAACATAAAACAAAAAAGGGAAAAGATTCCAATGGAAATCAAAACACCGAGAGACTTCAAAATCAATTAGAACAATATTTAAAATTCAAACATCAGAGAAAGAGGACCCTAAAATATTGACAACAGAATAATTTCCACTAGCATTTTCACAATTCAAAGAAGGTATTCGACAATAAACAAAATCAAAGCACCAAAATGAATGGAATCCAAAGTTAAGAAGAAATAAGTGGATATATCCAATGACAACAGACCTAAAATCACAAAAATAGGCGGACTATTGGAATGAAGAACAGATGGAAAAAATCATCAACTTATTAAAAGAATTCTAGGATGTTTTTTCTTGGTATTATTGTTTAAAAAATGGGTGAAATGAAAATTGACGTCAAACCCAAGGAAAAACCAATAAATAAAAGGCCATATGTTTTCGCACACAAATATACAAAAATAGTAAAGAAAGAAATCGACAACATGCTTGTAGCTGGAATCATTTACCCTATTGATCAATCAGATTGGGAAATGCCAATGGTGGTCCAACCCAAGAAACATGACCTGACATGACTAAGGATCTGTGTCAAGTTTCAGTAACTTAATAAAGTAATGCTTATCGACCCATTTCTAACTGCTTTTGTTGATGAAATTCATAATGAGGTCGTAGGACATGAGCGTTATTCATTTATAGACATATTTTCTATCACATGCCCCAATTTTGCAAAAAAAAAAATTATATTATTTGGTATTATTTGAGGACAATATGTTAAATTTTATGCTAAGTTGTAATTGATCACTCAACATAGTCAAGGATATTTAATGTAATTCTGAATATTTTATTTATAAATAAATAAAGGAGGAGACAACAGCTTAGGAGAGCTTTTAAAAGTGTGTTTACTGGTCAAATTGGTGGAGGAGATTGGGTGGAGAGCAAACTGACATGTGGCAGCATCCTCAAACCACTTCCAACTATTGCAGGTTGCAACCTCCCTACATTTGGGGTCATGATTCCCCAAGAAAGTGGAATCAGAGTAGGTGGCTCAATTAATGAAAATTGACCCAAAAGACCTAGGTAATCTTTATAAAAATTCCCATTGAAGAGAGCTGAGGCTACTCATTCTAGAGAAGTGATCATTCAACTAAATGATTTTACTTCAGATAAATTCAATGGAAGGGAGTTGTGGAAAGTGTTTGAGGGGATAACTACTGATTGATCTAGTGCAGCTGTTAAGTTGAAATATATTACTGCTGAGAGTAGAGTGTTTTACTGAGATATTAGACTAGTCTACTATTTGCATTCTCCACCAGTTCTCAGCCAAGAAGACCAGGAACAGGCTCGGGGGTCCTGAGGAAGCGTTGTTTGAGCGCTCTCTAGGATATTGGTAGGGAGGAATGTTAGTTTTTCAATATTCAAGCTAGAATTATGTTAGGATCTTTAACTGAGAGAACAATAAGTACAACAATCAAACACAAGAGACAATGAACATAGTGTTTTTCCTCGGGGAAACCATAATGGAGAAAACCCCGCAACTTCCTCGGAGATAGAATCAGCACAAAAGGTAAAACCCAAAATTAGTAAGATGATCTCTCGACAGCAGTAACCTTCTTCTTGTCTAGCCCCAGTGTCTTCTCCTTCCTCAACTATGCGCTACACTTGAGTGTGTTTGTGATGTGTGCTAAATAGAGAGTCCAGCTCTCTATTTATACTAATCCCAACATGACTAAAACCCTACTAGGGCTGACCTCTCTAGGAGAGTCTAATAACCCTAGTGCCCCAGAACTGCGGGGACTTTAACCCTAAGACAATAGGAGGGTTACCCACAATGACTTGATATGACTTGTTTACATTATATATCTTCCCGATCGGAACATTGGGGCATGACATGACATGATAACATCTCAGAATAAACATTGGGTTACAATAGATAAGAAATACAAGTGAATACATTCCGAAGTTACAATTACATTAACACTCCCTCTTAACTAGGAAGGTATTCTCTTGACACAATTTTCATCACTGGTCTTCTTCTCTGGATCTTCTCATCATCTCCAAGTCATCTTCATCTTCAAGTGATATTTATCTTCATGCCATCTTCATTTCTGGATCTGGATCATCACTCAATCTGGATCATCATCACTGGACATCATCACTGGATCTGGATCATCACTTGATCTAGATCATCACTGGACATCATCACAGCTGGATCTGGATCATCACTCGATCTGGATCTCTCGGAGTCATCATAACTGGATCTGGATCATGGATCGATCTAGATCTCCTCTGGTCATCATCATATATGTTATCTCATGATTCTTCTCGTCACAGGAATTTCTACATAGCCAACCTTCTTTCATGCTAGCTGTAGGCCTAGCCATCATGTAGGTCTTCTTTGGCACTTATATCTGACCTACTCATCAGAATGTCCCACCCAACATTTACATCTGACCTACTCATCAGAAAGGCATGCCCGGTACTCACATCTGATCATGTAGGAGCCTACAGTCACATCAGAAAGGCCCAAAACTCACATTCACCAGCATGATAGGACATCACTATCATCTGTGAAAAGGATTTAGCACTTACATCTGACCTAGTAGGAACCAAATCCTACAGCCTCATCAGAAAGGCATGCACTCACATATGACCTGGTAGGAACCAAATCCTACACCCTTGCTAGAATGGCCCCCAGTCCCAGACTGAGCTACCTAGTAATGGACTAGGAGCCTCCATTCTCCCAGAGAATGGCAGTTTCCCTTATATCTGACCTGGTAGGAACCAAATCCTACACCCTCGCTAGAATGGCCTGCACTCACATCTGACCTAGTAGGAACCAAATCCTACATCCTATCCAGAATAGCCCCCAGTCCTAGACTGAGCTACCTGGTAACGAACCAGGTGCCTCCATTCTCCCGAAGAATGGAAGTTGCCCTTATATCTGACCTAGTAGGAACCAAATATTACACCCTTGATAGAATGGCCAACACTCATATCTAATGTGGGAGGAACCTAATCCTTTAGCCATGATACAATGGCTTAGCCCTTATATCTTACCTACTCATCAAAATGGCTCTCTCAGTCCTAGACTGAGTGTTTCTAGTAACTAACCAGGTACCTCCATTCCCAGAATGTCATTCAGCACTCATATTTGACATGGAAGGAACCAAATCCTCTAACCATGATAGAATGGCTTAGCCCTTACATCTGACCTGCTCGTCAGAATGGCTTCCATACTAGTCACTTCCCCTTGGAAGGGACCTCAATCTAGAGAACACCAAGCTTCTCCCTGAAGTACTCAAACTTCACTCTGGCCAATGGCTTCATCAACACATCAACTATTTGATCATCCATCGCAACATACTGGAGCTTCACTAATCTCCTTTGCACCATATCCCTGATATAGTGATACTTGATCTCGATATGATTTGACTTGTCATGGAACACTAGATTCTCTGACAACTTCACACAACTCTGGTTGTCACAATGTATACAAGTAGCATCCAACTGGAGATCAAATAAATCAGATAGTAGCTTCCTCAGCCATACTGCCTCACAACTAGCTAAACAAGATGTGACATACTCTGCTTCAGCTGTACTCAGTGCCACATAGGATTGCTTCTTGCTAAACCAAGAGATCACACCTGGTCCCATACTAAAGAAACACCTTGAAGTGCTCTTCCTATCGATGGCACTGCCTGCCCAATCTGAATCAACATAACCCTCCAATTAATCTTCTGATTTGCATCGTACTTGAGCCCATAATCAACTATACCTCTTAGGTACCTCAGAATAATCTTTGCAGCAATCAAGCAAACATTTCTCGGATATGTCAAGAACTAGCTCAAGGTGTTCATAGCAAAGAAAATTCTTGGTCTCGTGTTCTTCAGGTACATCAAGGACCCAATCATCTGATGATACATCGTAGCATCAACCGACTCTGATGAAGCATCGCTCAATAGCTCTAGGTTAGATGCCATAGGTGTGGCCATGGCTTTGTAGTCCATCATCCCAAACCTATTTAGGATCTCTATTGCATACTTCCCTTGTCCAAGGAAGATTCCATCTGCACTCTGCCACACATCCATGCCTAGAAAATAATGCATCATACACAAGTCCTTCATTTCGAACTTGACAGCAAGCTTTCTCTTCGTATCAGCAATCAACCCATCCATACCTATCACAAATAGATCATCTACATACATTAGAAGCATCACTAGGTTGCCATATTCAACCTTGTAGTAAAGGTTGGAATCTTTTTTACTATTGGTAAATCCCAAACTGGATAGAAAGTTGCCAATTCTGTCGTACCATGTCCTGGGTGCCTGTTTCAAACCGTACAGGGCTTTCTTTAATCTGCACACATGAGACTCCCTATCATGTGTCTCAAAACCGAGTGGCTGTTCTACATACACTTCCTCTTCCACTAGACCATTCAAGAAAGTAGTCTTGACATCCATCTGGTGTATCTTCCATTTCATCACTACAGCCAGAGCAAGTACTGATCTGATGGAAGTGTATCTGGCTATAGGTGCAAAGGTTTCTTCATAATCTATTCCTTCTTTCTAAGAGAAACCCCGAGCCACAAATCTTGCCTTATATTTTTCAATGCTACTGTCTGTAGCATGTTTTATGTTGTAGATCCATTTTGAAGTTACAACTAACTTCCCGTATGGTCTTGGGACAACATCCCAAACATCATTCTTCATGATCGATTGGTATTCTATGATCATAGCATCCTTATATTCTTTTCGTTCTGTCGCTTCTTCATAACTGGAAGGTTCTTTATCAATGAAATCACATAGTAATGCTACATACCCAAATTAGGATCTAGTCCTCTTTCTTTCTCTGTGATTTTCTTTTGGAGCCCCATATATTTCTGCACCTTGGATAAGTTCTCGTACCCAAGAAGGTTTCCTCTTATGAGGATTCTTCTCCAAAGGTGGATCTACAGGTCTTTGTGGTAATTCAAATTCTCGATCTTCTTCTTGAGTTTCTTCGTTCATGGTTGTATCATGAATTCTAGGTGCTTCTGCTTCTTCAGGTTCTTCAGCAAGTCTCTTTCTGGATTTGTTGTAAGCTATGTCTTCATCAAATTTCACATCCCTGCTGATGTTAGTCTTCTTGTATCCTAGAAAATATATTCTATAAGGCTTCGAGCTTTCAGAGTATCCCACAACTATACCCTTCTTTCCTGAAGGATCTAATTGTGTTCTCTTCTCTTTTAAAATGTGTATGTACACAGGACAGTCGAATATTCTGAGATGGATGACTTTTGGTTTCTTACCAGAGAAGACTTCTTCAAGAGTCTTCTTCTCGAGTACTCTATGTGGAGTATGGTTCTGTACATACACCGCTGTTCTGGAAGCTTTCGCCCAAAGATGCATAGGAAGGTCTTGATCATGAAGCATTTCTCTTGCAGCTTCCATGATAGTTCTATTCTTCCTCTCTGCAATCCCATTCTGTTGTGGATTATAAGGAGTGGACAACTCCCTCTTAATCCCTAATTCTTTGCATAGCTCTTTGAATTCATTTGAAGTGAATTCTCCGCCATTATCTGATCGAAAGGTCTTGATCTTCTTTTTAGTGTGGTTCTTGATCAAGGCTTTGAATTCCTTGAACTTGCTGAATACTTCGTCTTTGTTCTTCATGAAGTAAACCCATGTCTTCCTAGAAAAGTCATCAATAAAAGAAACATAATATGCATACCCGCTTAGTGAGTTTCATGACATAGGACCACATACATCAGAGTGGATGACTTCCAAGATTCCTTTTGCTTTGCTTTCGCTACTTGGAAATGTCTTCTTTGTATTCTTTCCTTTCACACATCCTTTGCATACCCCATCATGTTTTGCTTGGATTTCTGGAAGACCTTCAACAACTTTGCTTGCAAGTGGTAGTGCTCTGTAATGCACATGTGCAAGCCTTCTATTCCAAAGTTCACTTGGATCTACTGTGTCATGGACCAAGGCTTGTTCTAGATGTCCCTTTAATTTGTACAATCCTCCTTCTTGTTCTCCAATCACCACCGCATCAACGATAGTCTTTGCTTTTGGCCACATGATGACTTGACCATCTAGGAATGCAACATGCATTCCTTTTGCATCTAATGCTGAGATGGAGAGGAGGTTCTTCTTGAGTCTTGGCACAAACAATACTTCCTTCATTGTCAGAGACTTTCCAAAGTCTAGCTTATAGGAATATTCCTCACTACAATTTTTGGATATTGGTATTCATCTCCTAGCTTCACCTTATGAGGTGATTCATGTTCTGACAGTCTCACAAAGGATTCCTTGAATCCTATCATATGTTTGGAAGCCCCGCTATCTATGAGCCAATCATTACTTCCATGATTAATGTTTCCTGTGAGAGAGGAAATCAAAACATATTCATCCTCGCTTGAAGAATCTTCACTTTCATATCTGGTTCTTTCCTTGGATGGTTCATCATCCTCTATAGCATGAGCATGATGTCTTCTTTTGTTGCTCCTTTTTGTTAATTTTTGTTTCTTAGGAAAATTTCTTACATAATGTCCTACTTCATCACATGTATAACATATGGTCCTAGAAAAATATTTTCTAGTGTTATCTTTGTGAGAGTGCTTACCTCTGGAGTGATGAGCTCTTCTTTTGGTTGACTTGGAGTGTACCATGAGATCTTGATCTTCACTTCCCATATTTTCTTCTCGAGCTGCTATCCAAGATTCTTCTCGAGAGCACTCTTCCCATAGTCTGCTGAACTTTACTAACTTCTTTCTAGCACAGATCCCTTGGATGAAAGAATCCCATGACCTAGGAAGGCCATTCAAGGTAGTCATCGCAATCTCTGCATTTTCCACTTCTTCATCTACTGATTCTAGTTGTTCCTTGATCTGAGAAACTCTTGTGAAGTAAGACTGGATTGTTTCTGCATTCTAAATCTTCACATTCTTTAGTTGGTTTCTCAAAGTCATTTTCCAGTTTATGTTCTTCCATTCAAACAATTTGGTTAGGGCATCAAACATAGCTTTAGGTGTCTTTAGGGAGGACACTTGTGGTATGAGATGATCCTTGATAGAATCAACAATGATTCTCTTTGCCATATCAACTTCTTCTTATGCAAGGCCTTAGCCTCATCTCCCTCTAGAACTAGAACCTCCTCATGGATGTAGGAGTCTAACTCATTCTCTTCTAGGACCAGGGAGATCCTATACTTCCAGGCTCGGAAGTTATCATCTCCCTCAAGCTTTTCATCAAGCTTGGTATGATGAGACATATTAATTGAGAACCTCAAATGGAAATACAAAATATTTTAGATCTTACCAGGTCAATATGTCAGATCTAAATTTTGAGCTGAAATCCCGCGGAGCTGGTTCAAGAGAAAATTAGGGTTTTGATTTTCCGGATTTCTGTCCAACCAAATGCTTTGAAATTGATACCTAAATTCGATTTTGGGGAGGAGATCAATCCAGGCCTGGGCTCACTGAAAAATTCCTCTTCTGTGAAAAGCCCTAATTTCTGGCAGTAGTGTCGTGTCCAAAACTGAAAAACCTCAGAATTGGATTCTGCTTCGATAGAAATACGCGCCCTAAGGAGGAGATTTATTCCACCTTAATTTTGCTAAAAATATGTGGAGAGAGATCCACAAATTAGGAATCCCTAGTTCCTGCAGGTGCATAGTGTCTTCTTCTTAGGTTAGCTCTGATACCATGTTAGTTTTTCAACATTCAAGCTGGCATTATGTTAGGATCTTTAACTGAGAGAACAACAAGTACAGCAATCAAACACAAGAGACAATGAACACATTTTTTTTCCTCGAGGAAACCATAAATGGAGAAAACCCTGCAACTTCCTCAGAGATAGAATCAACACAAAAGGTAAAACCCCAAAATAGTAAGATGATCGCCTAACAGTAGTAACCTTCTTCTTGTCTAGCCCCAGTGTCTTCTCCTTCCTCAACTATGCACTACACTTGAGTGTGTTTGTGATGTGTGCTAAATAGAGAGTCCAACTCTCTATTTATACTAATCCAAACATGACTAAAACCGTACTAGGGCCGACCTCTCTAGGAGAGTCTAATAACCCTAGTGCCCTGGAACTGCGGGGACTTTAACCCTTAGACAATAGGAGGGTTACCCACAATGACTTGACATGACTTGTTTACATTATATATCTTCTCGATCGGAACATCTGGGCATGACATGACATGATAACATCCCGGAATAAAAATCAGGTTACAATAGATAAGAAATACAAGTGATTACATTCCAATGTTACAATTACATTAACAAGGAACGACCTCCTAACACTGTTGTCATCTGTCCTAAACAGGTTCTACATTATTTTGTTTTACTGTGTTAGATAGATAAATCTGAGCCTGATTGTTATATGAATGTTAAATATTCAGTTTGTAAATGTTAGAATTTAGTAGTCTTTTTTATGTATTGAAGAAATGAATTTGAAAAATAATGTGTTAGAATGGAAAATAATTTATAGTCTGTGTTTTTCCACATCTAGAAAACCAGGCCGTACTCCAGCATAGATAGAATATTTACAGTATATGAAATTAAATGATAAGAGATTGAATATAATAGATATGGTTATGCATTGTGTAGATAGCCGAGTAATTAATACTGTGTGTAAGTTATTATTAAAGAGAACAATATTCTAGATAGTTATGTTTACTGTTTTTATGAGCATATCTATGTTAGAAAAGAAACAGTAGTGCTAAAATAGAATTATAGTAAATAAATATACTGTTACAATAAATATTATAGGAGATACAATAAGTATCTAAACAAGGTTTCAACCACCCTTAGATCATTTAGCTTAAAACTATTATTTTACATATACTAGAATAGGATTATGTTATAAATACTATTAAAGGAAGAAATAATCAGAGTTCAGAGTTAATGTTTAAAACATTACATAACCCTGAACCTTTACTAATTAACAGAGCAGTAAACAAATGAAAATTTAAATGTAAACAGTAAATAGAATGAAGCTAAGAATTTACCTATTCCAAGAATAATTATTTTCCAACAAGCTCTAAATCTATTTAGGTTTAACATGAGGGTCAAACCCTAATTGTACTTCCATTCTTTTTATAAAATCATTTCTTTAAAATAGAATAAATTGATTAAAATTTAAAAACAAGAATACTAAAGTATGCACTAGACTGAGTACAGTTTTATAAAAGGAACTTACAGTATTTGTATAAACTCTTTTATTTAATGAAAAGGAAATATTTAAATAGGATAAACATTATTAATAATATTGTAACAACGTAAAATAGGTAAAGAGAAACCAACACAATTGATCAAGTTTAAGAATATATTTATCTAAGGGTCCTTTTACGGTAAACCCTAATATTATATCCTAACTGAAAAGCTTAAACATATAAAAATTTACCTTACGACTGAACTTACAGTCTTCACATTATCTTAATTTATTTACAAGAAAAATATTAAAACAAATAGTCATCATTATTAACAGTCGAGGAAGGGAAGGCTCAAATTACACAGAGTCATAATTTTACAGGTTATATAACTGTTGTATAAATGAGACAGAGCTCGATTTCTTTTAAAATCCTTTTTTAAACCAAATATATTACTCTTTCAGGCCGAAAGGCTTAAGACATAACAATTTTATTTTTACCCAGATTAGGCCAGTTATGCCCAGCATCGTGGTGGGGGTTTGAAGGACAAAACCAACAAACAATTTATAAAACTTCATTACTATAATAACATTTATGGGACAATGTATATTTTATTATAGTATTCAAAATAGAGAACCTTTAAACCAAGAAGACAGGAGAATCTCCACATAATAAGAACGGAGTATGTCATTACTGAGCCATAAGGCTGTAAACCTGTCAAATAGTCGAGAAAAGTGAAATACAAGTCACGGCATCAAAGCCGGAGCAACCCTGCTACAAGCAAGGGTTTAATAACCAAAAATACTAAACAACAACCAAGCTAAACATTTTAAACACTGAAGGAACTGAGGTCGTATTTCTTCTCCAACCGAAACCTTTTTTCCCTAATCTGTACAAGCAGGGAGTTTCCACATTGTAACCGGGGCTTACCCGTAGGTATTGCTGTAAATACAAACATGGAGAGGGTTCTTCCAAGCATAAGGGTGAACTACAACCTGCAAGCAACCCGAGGGTTTTAGTTAGAAACAAACTAATCTATAATTAAAAATGTAGCTAGAAATTTATAACAACTATAAAATAAACTATTTACCTGAAGGTGAAAGATTTGGGAGCCAAGGAGGAATTGATTCCACACCATGAGCAACACAACCCTCGTGCTCACCAGTGACAAAGGCAATGGGGCTCACAATACATTCTACACCATGAGCAGGAGTAAGCTTTGGAAATGGCCACAAAAGGAAACAACACTAAAAAAAATACTGACAGAGCTTCACTACCCTCACAACAGCATATTATATGTAGGAAGAAGAACACCAAATGTGAGCTGTGAACTTCGCAACCCTTACACTAGAGTGGAAACACTCATTTACACACAAACAATGGAGCTGCAGATGAGCACAAGCGATCCCTCATGGCCGTAGTAAACCAGACAAAGAAAAGACCAAAACCCTCGACAAAGAATTAGGAGTTAGGGTTGTGTTGGAGACTTTTAAATCATGCATTGCACAGTGGTGGATGTTCCACGTATCCATAAATTTATCCAGTCCACAGTGGGTCAAGTTGTATAGTATCCACTGCACTGTCGAGAACCAAATTGTGTTAATAATTTAAATAATGACCACAATGATAGTATAATGTACAAAGTCAATACATATCATTTCAATGATGAGCTATGAAGTCAAGCTATGTTTAGAATGAGGTTTTATTGTATCAATAAACCTTATATTATAAACCTTGGAATCTTCGTTGGTAATGAACCAAAACATTTTATTGCATTGTTAACCCTTGTTATATGTAAACATTGAAATCTTTCATTAGTAAGATAATAACTATGGAAAGATCGATAGTAGGGTATATGTCCTTAATCATAAGTTACTAGTTCTAATAATAATCATTGATTCAAACTTTACAATGAAGAACTATGTTGTTAGACCTAGTCTTATGTAAACATTAATGGTAAGAATTTAGTTTATAAATCATCAATGTGTATATAAATGTATTTACACTCTGAAATAATATCTTACACTTATATTTTTAGTCTATAGTACCAGAGAGTAAGATAAACATCTTGGAGGTTTATAGACATTTGGTCTCCATAAGGAACCAAAGATCTAAATGAAACAAACCAAGGTTGGATTAGACTTGGAAGTTGAAGATAGTAAAACTATATAGGAATACATATAGCATCACTATTATTTTGTAAATTCGTCACATTACTTATGTCATGAAGAGATTTGGAGAATAGAAATCACAACTTGACGACATTTGTACAAATGATCATTTATAGACTTATTACATTAATAAGCTGATAAATTTCCTCTTCTGAAGCTGAATTAAAGGTAAAGCTAAGAGTTCTCTGCAAGCTTGTTTCTTAAAAGGTCTTAGGTCTATTTCCATACTTAAGCAATGTTTTAAAGTTTAGAAATAACAACAGTAGTAAACTCTTATGTCAGTTAAGTAAAAGTTATACAAAATCACGAGCTCTATAAGTAACTTGGCTAATAGCTAGAAAGAAGAACTGTCCGAAATAAAAATCATACTAATGAAAAACATTGAGTATGGTAAGGTTTTTAGTCTTTACAACATGAATTTAAAATATTGTCATAGTTGTAAAACAAGTAAAGGAAAGTTACTTTACCTCATAAGTACCCTTGAATTCTATTAAGCAAACTTTTACTCTAGCAGTATATTTTTATGCTAAAAGAAGTATATCTGGATTAACGCCTTAATAAACTCTTACTAGTTCAAAATTTACCTATCAAGCCTGTAAGATCCAGAAATCCAGGTAAGTTAGAAATTGCTAAGTAAGCCCCAGTTAGGAAGTAACTTCTCACCTACTTGACAAAATCCGCTCATCAGTACAGCTAGAAACAACTAAATGCAGGTTATTTACATCACATATCAAAATTAAAATAATATTAATTTATATGTGTTTAAGTTAATGGTTACCTTTGTTAACTGTTTCATTTTCCGTTAGCTGCTAACAGTTATCAGACTGCGACTATAGACAGTTTATGTTACATCAAAAAATTTTAAGTTTTTGTGAAAATTTGGGGTTTTGACATTTTCAGGATATAATTAAGTACCCATTTCTAAAGAAGACCAAAAGAAGACTACGTTTGTATGCAAATTTTGGTCATTCGCATACAAAGTCATGCTATTCAGATTGAAAAATGCCCTAGTTCAAGAATTGTCTTCAAAGCATTTCAAGAATATTTCTACACAACTATGATTTTATATTTCGATGATTGGATAATTTATTCAATGCTGAAAAATCACTGTGAATGGCTAAGACTTATGTTAGAAAGATGTAGACAAATCCAATTATCCCTAAATATCAAGAAGTGCATATTTGCAATTCCAATAGGGATCCTGTTGGGACATGTAGTATGCAAGGAAGGCATTAAAATCAACTATGAAAATATTAAAATCATTCTCAACTTAAAACCACCAGTGAATCCTAAATAACTAAGAGTTTTACTCGGACATACAGGATATTATAGAAAATTAGTTTGACACTACTTTGATATGAATTACCCCTTGGAAGAACTATTAAAAGAAAATAAATAATACCATTGGACAGACAAATGCGTTGCATTGTTTGACATCTTAAAGAAAACATTAGCCAAAGAACCCATAGTACGATTTCCATATTGGTCAATCAAATTTCACGTACATATCGAGGATTCTGGAATAGCAATCATGACAATCCTAACTCAACCTGGTAACAATGGAATGGACCATCCAAATTCATACAACAACAGAAAATTAAATAAAGATGAGAGGAACTACGCGACAACTAAAAGAGAAGCACTTGGAATGGTATTTGCACTCCATAAATATCGACATTATTTACTAGCTAACCCATTTTTGTTCTACATAGAACACCAAGAACTCAAATACTTGGTTAGTAAACCCTTACATCATGGAAGAATTTGTCGATGGTTGCTACCTTTCTAGGAATTTGAGTTTGAAGTCGTAGTTCAGCCAGGAAAAACAAATGTCAAAACCGACCACTTATCGAGAATAGACATAGGTGAAGAACTGGCCGGAGTCAAAGACGACCTGCCAGATGCTCATTTATTCCAAATTGAATTTGTATCATCTGACTAGGCACAAATGTTGTTAGCAGGAAGTTTTGGAGATAATTAGCTGCGCAACACTAAAGTTGTTTCGTAAAGTCAAAGTTGTTGCGCAAGGCGAAATATGGCGCGAAAGGCAGTTTGGTCACATTTTGTATATTGTGGTCATATTTTGTAGATTTTGGTTGTTATTTTGTAGATCTTGGTCCAAGTATTTAGGAATTTGACTTTAGTGGACCACTGATGTAAAGGCACAAGCGTATAAATAGATCTAATTTTGTAAATGTTAAGTATTCTAGACGGGATCTTGAGTTTGAGCATGAATCTATCTACTATCTATCTGTGATGCGAGATATGAATTGAGGAACTGTTTTGGGAACTTTTGTTTTGATGCGAAGTTAATATGACATGACGGAGAATTGAGAGAAACATTGTATCTTCTTACATCTTCTTGTTTTCCTATTTTCCTACAATGCGATGTGGATGAATGTTGCATTATGATGTTTATTTATGAATGATGTGATGCTTTCCTATTATGAATGATGATATGTTGGTAGATATGTTTATGTGTTGATACTTTGCTGCGATATGAGAATGTTTATATGATTCGATATTGAATGATGGTATTAATATATGAATGTATGAACCAATGCTTGGATATTCTAAGTAGTGCTATGATAGGTTGACAGTAGATTCCCAATCCTCCTTCTTACTATGGAAACTTAGTTCCTACAGTTCTCCCTCGAACCTCTCAGGTGAGACATCATTTGCTCCGCATGTGTCGCTAGACAGGGTAAAACCTGTCTGGGCCGGTACTCAGGGAGATCGATGTGGTAAAGATGTCGACAAAGAGTGAACCCATGTAGATGGATATGTGTCAACAAATGGTTCCATTGTCGGGACCATAGTGTGCGGAGAAGGAGGAGATGTTGTGGCATTCGATGAGACCATAGGTTCAATATTGGTTCAACCAGAAGGCACAATAATTTTTTGTGAAAGAGAATCAGAAGGCACAAGAATTTTGAGTTTTCGATCATCTTGTACAAGTGGTTGGCGCGATTAACCTATCGGAAGAAAAATTTTCGAGGGGATCCCACTTGCTGGACCCCATATCTGATTCAACAACTACATGAGGTAGATAAAAGAGTGTCAAGGGATTTCGAATTCTGGTTTGACAGTATCTTGGAAGGATACATCACTAAGTTCGTAGTCGACTTAGTCAAGTCTTACAGTGACGCAAAAAGGAAGTTCTTCAAATGGCCAAGAGGTAGGTTTATGTTATCTTTGCAACTTTCGATTGAGATGCTCATCTGTGAAAAAGGAATATTGAAGATGAACTCCGACGAGTATATCCCTGGTGTGCGGAGGTTGCAGGTACCGCAGAGATGAGGGTTGGATGGAATGATATGGGGTATATGGATGGAATTTATTGCGAGACTATGACGGAATTTGAGGAAGGAAGTCATATTCTGCAAAGTGGAGTAAGGTTTCAGCAAGAGAGAGTCATGCTATGACTGAGACTAGAGGCTATGAGAGAATATCAGTAGGGATGAAGCGACCCTACAATGATGAAGGAGATGAGTAGGCTATGCCCAATCCCAAAGAAAGACAAACCCAAACCAACAACGTATGCACATCTCCGTGCACTGTGCCACAGTTAGGAAGAAATACTATCTGGGCATAGACTTGTCTGACATGTCAAAAACACTCTAATAGTAACAAATTAGGGAACATAGGAAGAATGCCTAGGATTGCGGGTGATAATGTAAAGTTACCTCAGTTTCATGGGAATGGGACTGAGGATCCCAAGAAATACTAGTTTTTGTGAAAAGAAGTTTGGACTGTAAAACAAGCTTAGAATGATTATGTTAAGAATATTCAATTGGCGATGACCCTCTGAGGTCGTGCACTAGATTGGTACATGAAGTTTGTGAAAGTTCCCATGATAACTCCAACGAAGACTCTGGCAGAAATCATAAAGGGATTGATCGAAGAGTTTTTAAATCCTAAGTTTGAAGTGCAATACATTACATAGTTAAAGGAGATTAAGAAATACCCAAATGAGACTATCTGGGATTTTGGTCAGCGATTCAAGACACTGATGGAAAAAATCATTTTTGGAATGAGTGATGTACAACACAAGGAATGGTTCATCGCAGCGTTAGTACCACATATCAGGAAAACTTTAATGTTATAAAAGATTGTGACACAGAGCGAGGCTCTGGAGATCGCAATGAAGCTGGAAGCTTCATTGGTTGGAGAAAAGGAGTCGGTATGAAGCAAATTCAAACAGAACTAGTGAATTTGAAAATATTGTTGTAAGATATCAAGAATGGAAGAGAGCATCGCGAGGAATTTTGGTGTACTCGTTGTCGTGCAAAGGGACATCACAAGGATCGATGCCCATATTTTTGAAACTACCTATTGTCGAGAGCTCCAAAACCATTAAGTCATGGAAACATGCCATGGTTCCACATATTCCAAGTTCATGGGCATCGACATGAATATTGTGTGTATATGTAGAATATGGTCATGAAGTCGACAAATTTGTATTGCACGTTTTGTCGATCTGTTGGGAATGAAGACAAGGATTTTCAAGCATATGATTTAATTTAGGAAAGAACAATGGATAATTACTATGTGAAGTTAGAATACCATCAAATGGTACAGAAATCACAGTAGTAGTCGTAGGTGGTACAGCCACAGCCATAGTTTGTACCACATCCACAACCGCAATAGCAGTTTGTTCCACAACCACATTTTTGTTTGTCGCCTCCATAGTACAACTAGATGCAGTTTTCCCCACAGCAACCATAGTATACTAAGTCACCATGCACTCATCTACAGTATGTGAAACTATAGTTGAATGCCCCACAGTAGAAACAATTCAATCAAACGCAGTATCAGTAGAAAGCAGGATTTCATGGAGGATTTCGAGGAGGATGCAGTGGAGGATTTGGTCGAGGAGGAGGATGAGGTCATGAACCTATGCAATGTTATAATTGTGGAGTACTGGGACATTCTTAGAGAGATTTCCCAAATTTGCAAGCACATTTTACTTATTGTATCATTGCAGATCAAACTATTGAGAACTTTCTGTAATTGATTGCGAAGTGGCAAGCAAGATAAATTCTACAGTTATAGAACTAGAACTAGAACTAGATTCGGAATTAGAACCAAAATGAAGATAAAAATGTGAACCAACCAGTGAATCCGCCACCGAAATAGAACCAAGGACCAATAGTTGCAAGATATTAGCAGAACCCAAATTTGAGTCTGCTGATGTTACTGTAATCACTCACGGAGGTGCGACGACAGGAGATGATGGCCTGATTCCACAAGTTTGATTGGCTAGAAAGGAAAAGGTTCAATTTGATTTCGACGCTAAGAGGGACACTTTCTTTGAAGCACATGATGCGATAAGAAGAGATCCAGGTAAGTTGCTTGTTTTTGATCTGCCACCTATTTTTTATTCCACTTTGGTAGCATGACCATCGTGACAGCATGGTACCTTGCAAAAATTCTTTGAAAGTTGCATGCCATTGGAAAAATATCCTGATGCGCTCGCCTAGATTGCGAGTCTGCTACATCGACCAGAAAAGGGTCGGAGGGAGTCTACTGTGAACTCCCTGCATAAGAAGAAAATGGGGAAAGAGATGAGGATGAATATTCATATTGGGGATTATGAGGTAGATTTATTTATTCTAGATCTAGGTTCAGACGTCAACATTTTGACAAAGAAGACATGGCAGAAGATGGGGATCCCATAGCTAGTTTGGTCCCCTATGCAGCTACGGTTGGATAAGTAGGCCAGGGTGACATCGATTGGTCATGTTCCACATCTAGGAGTGGAAGTTGAAGGAATGAAGACTTACGCAGACTTCGATGTAATTGAAGTTGTTGATGGTAGAAGTTCATATCCCACACTGTTGGGATTGGATGGGCTAATGATATCTTGGTAGTGATAAATTTCAAGAAGCACGTGATGACTTTTGAGAACCACAATATTAGAGTCATAGCTCCGATGGATCCAAATGAAGGAAGAAGGTATGTTGAACCAGTTAAAGAAGAATTTGTAGGAGGATGGGATGATGTGTACACTATCTCAAAAGAATACATCCAGACTACCGTTGACGATGAGCTAGGATGGTGGAGCTCTAGTTCCGCATCTTCGGATTGTGATGATTCCTTGGAGAATTGGTAGAATTGGATGCATGAGGTCTCAATTTGGTCTCAATTTCCAAGTCGCAACAAAGACTATTGAGTTGCCAGTATATGAAGGATTTCCTGAGTTGTCTGATTTTCTTGTTGTATTTGAAGATAACGTGTCTAAACCACAACGATATTTGGCATTGGATGAAGCATTGAAGTTTACTCCAGCACGTTGGTGGGGGACCCATAAGAATTCGATCACTAGGTGGTCACAGTTTCACACGTTGATGACAGATCACTTTGGAAAAGTAGAATAGTACCAAGCCCATAGGTATGATGGGAGGAATGATCCCACTGGTCATCTGATTGTATGTCATACAATGTGGGTGTCACGACCAAAGGATGAGTGGGTACATTCTTTTGTACACACATTGGATGAAAGGCCATGAAATTGGTATGTATCAGCTAAGTTGTGTAGAGATATCACTGCCTAGAAGAGCTATCGATTTGCTTTAGTCACAACTTTAGTTTTGTGGATACCAATTCAGCCATTCATAGTGCACTACAGGGTATCCACAAGTTGTATTAAAGGTAGTTCCAATCACATATCCAGTGGACCCACATGAAACACATATGATGCAGTCAATGATGGAATTCTAAAATATAATGGGAGGGCCTAAGGATAAAGATAACCCAAGAAACATCAACATTCCAGAAATATAAGGCAGTCTAGATATCGCAATTCCTAAGATACCGACAAACAAAATCAACCAGCCATTAAAGATTTGGAAGGTCAACATTGGGATAGAGGAGAACCCAAAGTTTTTGAATATTGGAGACTACTGGGATGAAGAAACCATGGTGAATATCATTAACCTATTGCATGAGTTCCAATATTTGTTTCCCATAAAAAATTTTGAGATAAAGGGGATACTAGGAGATTTGAGAGAGATGAAGGGCCCTCTGAAGCTAGATGTGAATCCAATGTGACAACGACCATATCATCTGGATCTATGATACAAGGAAAGAGTGCATGCTGAGCTCAACAGGATGATGGATGGAGGAATCATAGAACCTATTGAAGAATAAGAGTGGATCAATCCCATGGTGGTGCAAGATAAAAATACAGGTGAAGTTCGAATCTGCGTTGATCTCAGAAAGTTGAATGATGCATGCCTTCATGATCCTTTCCTGAAGGAGTGGGCGGTTAGGAAGTCTACTCATTCACGGATGGATTCTCTAGATATCACCAAATTAAGATTGTGAAGGAGGATCAGCATAAGACAACGTTTGTGACTGAGTGGGAATGTTTTCAGTACACTGTGATGCCATTTGGAGTGAAAAATGCCTTTGCGATATTTTCCAGGATTGTCGTCGCTGCTTTCAATTATTTTATCCATAATTTATTTGTGGTGTACATGGATGATTGGATGGTATATGGAATGGTCAAGGACCATCTGGAAAACCTACAATTGATGCTAGAGCGATGTCGACAGCACCTGATCGTGTTGAATTCAAAAAAGTGTATACTTTGGGCACCCTTTTGTTGATGTATTTGTAACTTCGGAATGTATTCATCCGTATATCTTATGTATTGTGCCCCAATGTTTATTTTGGGAAGTGTCTGTAATGTATCTGAGTCATGTCATGCCCTGATGTTCCTATCTAGTGATTCAATAATGTAAACAATTGATGTCAATTCATTGTGGGTAACCCTCCTATTGATCAAGGGTTAAAATACCCGCAGTTGTGTGGCCCTAGGGTTATTAGACTCTCCTAGGGAATTCAACCCTAGTGATTTATTGTCAAGTCAGAAATTATAGAGAGTGAGCCTCTCTATTTATCATACATTCACTTACACTCTGTTGTAGTGCATAACTGAGAGAGAAGAAGTTGTTGGGACAAGAGAGAGAGAGACTACTGTTGTCGGGAGATTATCTTAATTTTTTTGGGGTTTTTCTTTTGGTGCTGATTCTATCTCTGAGAAAGTTGTGGGGTTTTCTCCTTTATGGTTTCCCCGAGGAAAATTGTTGTGTTCATTGTCTCTTATGTTTGATTGATGTGCTTGTTATTCTCTCAGTTAAATATCCTAAGATAATGCTAGCTTGAATGATAAAAATCTAACATGGTATCAGAGCTAACCTGAGAAGAGGACACTCTGTAGCTGCGGAAACTAGGGATTCCTACTTTTTGGATCTCTCTCCATAGATTTTCAACAAAATAAGGTTGGGCTGACTCTCGTCTCTAGGGCACATCTTTCTGTTGAAGCAGAATCTGATTATGAGAATTTTTAGTTTTTGACTCGACATTATTGCCGAAAATTAGGGTTTTCCACAGAAGTGGAATTTTTGAGTGAGCCCAGGCCTGGATTGATCTCCTCCTCAAAATCAAAGTTTAGATGTCAAGATCAAAGCTTTTGGTTGGACAAAACTCTAAGAAAGTAAAACCCTAATATGCTCCTGAACCAGCACTGTAGAAATTCAGCTTTAGATCCAGTTCCGACATCTTGACCTGGTAAGATCTAAATATTTTGTATTTCCATTTGAGGTTCTTAGTTTATATGTCTCATCATACCAAGCTTGATGAAAATCTTGAGGGAGCTGATAAATTTCAAGTCTGGAAGTATAGGATCTCCCTGGTCCTAGAAGAAAATGAGTTGGACTCCTACATCAATGAGGAGGTTCCAGTTCCGGAGGGAGATGAGGCTAAGACCTTACATAAGAATAAATTGGTCATGGATAAGAGGATTATTGATAATTCAATCAAGGATCACCTCATACCACATGTGTCCTCCCTAAAGACACCTAAAGATATGTTTGATGCCCTGACCAAACTATTTGAAGGAAAGAACATAAACTGGAAGATGACTCTGAGGAACCAGTTGAAGAATGTGAAGATCCAAAATGCGGAGACCATACAGTCATACTTTACAAGGGTCTCCCAGATCAAAGAACAACTTGAAGCAGTGGATGAAGAAGTGGAGAATGTATACATTGTAATGACCACCTTGAATGGTCTCCCTAGGACATGGGACTCCTTTATTCAAGGAATCTGTGCCAGAAAGAAGCTAGTCAAGTTCAGCAGACTATGGGAAGAATGCTCTCAAGAAGAAGCTCGAATAGCAGCTCGAGAAGAAAATATGGGAATTGAAGATCAAGCTCTCACAGTACAATCCAAGAAGAACAAAACAAATCATCACGGAGTTAAGAATTCTCATCCTAATAAATTTAATAAGAATCGACCCAGATTCAGATGCTTCATATGTGATGAAAGAATTTCCTAAGAACCCAAATGTCTCTAACAAGAAAAAGGGAAACAAGAGAAGACATCATGCTCATGCTACAGAAGATGATGAACCCTCCAGAAAGAGAATCAAGTAAGAAAGTGATGATTCTTCAAGTGATGAAGAATATATCTTGATTTCTGCTCTCATGGGAAACATCACACATGGAAGCAATGATTGGCTTATAGACAGTGGGGTTTCCAAACATATGACTGGATTCAAAGAATCCTTTGTGAAACTATAAGAAAATGAATCACCGCACAAGGTGAAACTTGGAGATGACTACCAGTATCCAATAAAAGGTAGTGGGGAATCCTCCTATACGCTAGACTCTGGAAAGTCTATGACGATGAAGGATGTATTGTTCATACCAAGACTAAAGAATAACCTCCTCTCCATATCTGCGTTAGATGAAAAAGGCATGAGGGTTGCATTTGTAGATGGCAAAGTTCTCATGTGGCCAAAGGGAAATACTATTGATGATGCAATAGTAATTGGGGAACAAGAGGGAGGTCTATGCAAATTGAAGGGCCATCCAGAACAAGCCTTGATCCATGACTCAGTAGAACCAAATGAACTTTGGCATAGAAGGCTTGCACATGTGCACTACAGAGCATTACCATTTGCAAGCAAATATATTGAAGGACTTCCAGAAATTCAGACAAAGCATGACAGTGTCTGCAAAGGATGTGCGAAAGGAAAGAACACAAAGAAGAAATTTCCAAGCAGCGAGAGAAAGGCAAAAGGAATATTGGAAATCATTCACTCAGATGTATGCAGTTCGGTGGCCTCCAGTTCATTAAGTGGGTATGTATACTATGTTTCTTTTATTGATGATTTTTCTAGGAAGACATGGATATACTTCTTGAAGAACAAAGATGAAGTATTCAGCAAATTCCAGGAATTCAAAGCCTTGATCGAGAACCACACAGAAAAGAAGATTAAGAATTTTTTATCAGTAAATGGCAGATAATTCACATCAAATGAATTCAAAGAGTTATGCAAAGATTCAGGGATTAAGAGGGAGTTATCCACTCCATATAATCCACAACAAAATGGGGTTGTAGAAAGGAAGAATAGAACGATCATGGAAGCTACAAGAGAAATGCTTCATGATCAAGATATTCCCATGCATCTATGGGAAGAAGTTGCCAGAACAACGGTGTATGTACAGAACCGTACTCCACATAGAGTACTCAAGAACAAGACACTTGAAGAAGTCTTTTCCGGCAAGAAAATAGAAGTCAGCCATCTCAGAATATTTGGCTATCTAGTGTACATACATATTCCAAAAGAAAAGAGGACAAAGTTAGATCCTTAAGGAAGGAAGGGTATATTTGTGGGATACTCTGAAAGCTCGAAGTCTTACAGAATATACTTCCCAGGATTCAAGAAGATCGACATCAGCAGGGACGTAACATTTGATGAAGACTCAACTTACAACAAATACAGAAAGAGACATATTGAAGAACCTGAAGAAATAGAAGCACCCAGAATTCATGACACAACTATGAACGAAGAAATTCAAGAAGAAGATCGAGAGTTAGAAGAACCTCAAGAACCTATAGATCCACCTCAGGAGAAGAATCCTCACAAGAGGAAGCCTGCTTGGGTACAAGAAGCTATCCAAGGTGCAAAAAGATATGGTGCTCCATAAGAAAATCACAGAGAAAGAAAAAGGACCAGGTCCTGCTCCGGGTATGTAGCCATATTATGTGACTTCATTGATATAGAACCTTCCAACTATGAAGAAGAAGCAGAAAGGAAAGAATGGAGGGATGCTATGATCGAAGAGTATCAATTGATCATGAAGAATGATGTCTGGGATATTGTCCCAAGACTATAACGGAATTCTATTGTAACTTCCAAATGGATCTACAAGATCAAGCATGCTGTATATGGAATCATAGATAAATATAAAGCAAGATTTGTGGCTCGTGGATTCTACCAGAAAGAAGGAATAGATTATGAAGAAACTTTTGCACCTGTAGCTAGATACACTTCCATCAGATCAGTACTTGCTCTGGCTGTAGTGATGAAATGGAAGATACATCATATGGATGTCAAGATTGCTTTCTTGAATGGTGTAGTGAAAGAGGAAGTGTATGTGGAGCAGCCACTCGGTTTTGAGACACATGATGGGGAGTCTCATGTGTGGAAATTGAAGAAAGCCCTGTATAGTTTAAAACAGGCACCCAGGACATGGTATGGCAAAATTGATAGCTTTACATCTAGTTTAGGCTTTACCAAGAGTAAAGCAGATTCCAACCTTTACTACAAGGTTGAATATGGTAACCCAGTGATACTCCTACTATATGTAGATGATCTGTTTGTAACGGGTATGGATGGGTTGATTGCTGATACAAAGAGAATTCTTGTTTCCGAGTTTGAAATGAAGGACTTGGGTATGATGCAATATTTTCTAGGCATGGAGGTGTGGCAGAATGTGGATGAAATATTCCTTGGATAAGGGAAGTATGCAGTAGAGATCCCGAAGAGGTTCGGGATGATGGACTGCAAGACCATGACCACACCTATGGCATCAAATATGAAGCTTCTAAGTGATGCTTCATCAGAGATGATTAATGCTATGATGTATCATCAGATGATTGGGTCCTTGATGTACTTTACAAATACAAGACCAGATATTTTCTTTGCCGTTAACACCTTGAGCCAGTTCCTAACAGATCCGAGACATGTTCACTTTATTGTTGCAAAGCATATTCTTAGGTACCTAAGGGGTACAGTTGATTATGGGCTCAAGTATAAGGCTGATCAGAAGATTAACCTGGAAGGTTATGTTTATTTAGATTGGGAAGGTAGTGCCATTGATAGAAAGAGCACCTCAGGGTGTTGCTTCACTATGGGATCAGGTGTGATCTCTTGGTTTAGCAGGAAACAGTATTGCGTGGCACTAAGTATAGCTGAAGTAGAGTATGTCGCATCTTGTTCAGCTAGTTTTGAGTTAGTATGTATGAGGAAGCTACTGTCTAATTTATTTGATCTCCAATTGGATGCTACTTTAATATATTGCGACAACCAAAGTTGTGTGAAGTTGTTTGAGAACCCGGTGTTCCATGACAAGTCGAAGCATATCGAGATCAAATATCACTATATCAGGGATATGTCACAGAGAGGAGCAATGAAGCTCCAGTATGTTGTGACGGATGAACATATAGCTGGTCCATTGAATAAGCCATTGGCCAGAGTGAAGTTTGAGTACTTCAGGGAGAATCTTGGTGTTCTCTAGATCGAGGTTCCCTCCAAGGGGAAGTGATAAGTTTGTGATCCATTCTCACATGGTAAGAGAATTGGTTCCTTCCATGGTCAGATGTAATGGCTAAGCCATTCTGTCATGGTGAGAGGATTGGTTCCTTCCATGGTCAGATGTGAGTGCTGAGCCATTCTGAGGTGACTATGAGATGTGTTCTCACATTATCAGATATAAGTGTTGAATGCCATTCTCTAGGAGAATGGAGGCACCTGGTCAGTTACCAAGAATTTTTTCAGTCTAGAACTGACACTCAGCCTAGGGTTGAGAGCCTTTCTGACATGATGTGCGAATGATTTTCCTATCATGGTCATATGTAAGTGCAGATCCTTTCTGACATAATGTGTGAATGAGTTTCCTATCATGGTTAGATGTAAGTGCAGAGCCTTTTTGACATGATTTGCGAATGAGTTTCCTATCATGGTCAGATGTAAGTGTGGATCGAGCCTTTCTGACATGATGTGTGAATGAGTTTCCTATCATGGTCAGATGTAAGTGCAGATCCTTTTTGACATGAAATGCGAATGAGTTTCCTATCATGGTTAGATGTAAGTGTAGAGCCTTTCTAACATGATGTGTGAATGAGTTTCCTATCATGGTTAGATGTAAGTGCAGAGCCCTTATGACATGATGTGCGAATGAGTTTCCTATCATGGTCAGATGTAAGTGTAGAGCCTTTCTGACATGATGTGTGAATGAGTTTCCTATCATGGTCAGATGTCAGAGCAAAGCCTTTCTGACATGATGTGTGAATGAGTTTCCTATAATGGTCAGATATAAAGTGTTGAAGAAGATGAAGACCTACTTGGAGGCTAGGCCTACAACCAACATGAAAAAGGGTTGGCTCTGTAGAACTTTCTGTGATGAGAAGAATCATGAGATAGCACCCGTGATGATGATCCAGCAGTGATGACCCAGATCAAGTGATGATCCATATCCAGTGATGATGTTCTAGTGATGATCTAGATCGAGTGATGATCTAGATCCGGTGATGAAGATGACTTGAAGATGAAGATAACTTGAAAATGAAGATGAATTGAAGATGAAGATGAAGAGAACTCGATGATGATCCAGTTGATACAAAGAAGAAGACCAGTGCTGAAAAATTGTGTTGAGAGAATACCTTCCTAGTTAAGAGGGAGTGTCGATGTATTTGTAACTTCGGAATGTATTCATTCGTATATCTTATGTATTGTACCCCGATTTTTATTTCGAGAAGTGTATGTAATGTATTTGATTCATGTCATGCCCCGATGTTCCTATCAAGAGATTCAATAATGTAAACAAGTCATGTCAAGTCATTGTGGGTAACCCTCCTATTGATTAAGGGTTAAAGTCCCTGCAGTTGTGGGGCCCTAGGGTTATTAGACTCTCCTAGAGAAGTTGTCCCTAGTGAGTTATTGTCAAGTCAGGAATTAGTATAAATAGAGAGTGAGCCTCTCTATTTATCATACATTCACTTACACTCAGTTGTAGTGCATAACTGAGAGAGAAGAAGTTGTTGGGACAAGAGAGAGAGAGACTACTGCTGTCAGGAGATCATCTTACTGTTTTTGGGGTTTTTATTTTGGTGTTGATTCTATCTCTGAGGAAGTTGCGGTATTTTCTCCTTTATGGTTTCCCCAAGGAAAAAAAATTATGTTCATTGTCTCTTATGTTTTATTTCTATGCTTGGTATTCTCTCAGTTAAATATCCTAAGATAATGCTAGCTTGAATGATAAAAATCTAATACCTTTGGGATGTTGTTAGGACACACTGTCTATAAGGAAGGATTGTTGGTCGATCCATCCAAGTTTGCGTTGATCCTGAATTTGACACCTCCTATGAATGTGAAGCAACTAAGAGTGATGTTATGCCATACAGGATACTATCGCAAGTTCATTAGAGGATATGCCACTATCATAGCACCTATGGAAAAGTTGCAGAAGAAGGATGCATTGTTTGCATGTAGTTAGAAGTGTCAAGGAATTTTTGACACATTAAAGACAAATATGGCTACAACACTAACACTGGTTTTTCTAGATTGGACGAAGGAGTTCCATATTCATGTTGATCCATTGTCAATCGCAGTGGGAGTGGTGCTAGCACAACCAAGCGAAGGTGATATTGATCACCCGATTGCTTTCACTAGTCGGAAGTTGTCTTCTGTGGAGAATAACTATACTATGATAGAGAGGGAAGGATTGGAAATAGTATATGCATTGCAAAAGTTTTGACACTACTTATTGGGAGGTCATTTCAAGATGTTCACGATCACTCTGCATTGAAATACCTGGTGAATAATACTGTGTTGGGGGGGAAGATATGTCACTGGCTACTTCTCATTCAAGAGTTTGATTTTGAGATAATTGTGAAGCCGGGTCACTTGAATGCAGGCCCAGACCACTTATCATGAATTGAGACAGGGGAAGAATTGACAGACATTGAAGATGGGTTACCATATGCACAACTATTCAGAGTAGGAATGGTTGATGAATATTATGAGAAAATAGTTTAGTTTTTTGCGACGAGAACAACACCAAAAGGGATCACTACAAATGAGAATAAGCATTTGGTTGTTCGAGTCGTGGATTTCTAGTTAATTGCTAGGGAACTCTATAAGATGGGGCTTGATGATATCCTATGGTGATGTGTCCTACCGCATGAACAAGAGCAGGTATTGGTAGAAGTACATGTCGGAGTTGCAGGTGGACACTACGGAGGTCACGCTACTACTAGGAAGGTACTCCACACATGGATTTAGTTTCCAACTCTCAATGGGGATGCAATAGACTATGTGTGGACTTGCAATTTTTGTCAAATGATTGGGAAGCCCTCACAGAGGGATGAAATTCTGTTGGTACCTTAGGTGACGCTGTATCCATTTGAAAAATGGGAAGTGGATTTTGTGGGACCAATCAACCCACCTAGAAAGAGAATCAGTGCATAGTATATCATTACAACAATGGATTATCTGAAAATATGGGCAGAGGCCACACTAGTTATATATTTCACCACTATGACAATAGCTAGGTTCCTGTTTGACAACATTGCAACCTATTTTGGTTGTCCAAACACATTAATGAGTGATCAAGGGAGTCACTTCATCAATCGCAGAGTCAGTATGCTGACAAAGGATCTTAAGATACAACATAAGAAGAGTGCCCCTTATCATCCACAAGAAAATGGGAGAGTTGAGGAATTCAACAAGGTATTGGAGCACGTTCTCACAAAGATGTGTAATGCAAACTGCGATGACTGGGATTTGAATATTCCAGTAGTATTATTGGTGTATCGCACCACTTGTAAAAGATTGTTTTTTAAAACACCATTCAAGTTGGTGTATGGGAAGGAGGTCATCATGCCAATGGAGTACATTGTTCCGAGCTTGTGCATTGTAGCAGCAACCAGAATGGATGACGAACGAGCATTAGAATAACGCCTATCTCAATTAGTGCAGCTAGAGGAAGACCGCTTTGTTGTGGGATTTCACCAGCGCGTTGAGAATGATTAACAAAAATATTGGCATGATTGACATATCAAGAAAAAACACTTTCAACAAGGAGACTTGGTGTTGATGTATGCCAGCAAGTTCACAAAACATCCAGGTAAGTTGCAGATGCATTGGCTAGGTCTGTATGTTATCAATTCCATTATTATGAGAGATGCAGTACACCTGCAACAATAAGATGGTGCGAACCTGCCTAAGTTGGTATATGGAAGAAAGATGAATCCATACATGATGGGCCCAGTGCTACGAGATGCTTAAGGAATTGTGCAAGGTAAGAAAAAAATTGTTTTTGCATAATATGGTAATTAGGAGGATGGCGCACTAGGAGCAAGGGTTTGTGCAAGTAGAAGTATCATAGTCGCAGTTAGGGAATCATGCTGCGACGTTTGTAGGGACATGATAGAGTCAAATCGACAGTAAATGTAGTAGTTAAACCAGTTAACCAATGACGCTCTTGGACAAGACACACATTAATGAAAAATGTGGTCGTTAGATCGGGAGGATCGGTGGCAGATTCTGGAAATGTGTCACGTCCCTGCCCCTCTACTCAGTGGAGAGGACGCGAATAACATAGCTGCTAGCTATCTAATCCAGGAAATCTAGCCCCAAGAACGTAAAATAAAATGCATTGAACTTAAACATACACAGATGCATAAAATGTTAACATACAACAGAAGCAAAATTCATCCATTCAACACATTAGACATGTTCATCATTTATCATTAAGAAAATATAGTTGCAAAGATAAAATAGATAATAGATAATTATCTTAGAAGAATCTTGTCCCACAACCAGCTACGTCGCTACAACGTTCCACCCAACCATAGTCCAGTGTGCTCATCAATATCTCAGCAAGACTGCCACCCCCAAGTTGGGCATGATTCCCACAGGGAATAAGGGAACACTAGTAGGCTCACACATAGCCAAAGGTATATTAAAATCCAGCCAAGCCAAAATAGTTGGGTTTATCAGGATACAAAGGAGCTAGAAAGGATGAATGCTAAGCTAGTGAGCTCAACCACATAGTGATGGACACCTACACCAGATCTATCCTATCTTCTAAAACATCCACACACCCAACACAAGGAAGCATCCCCTTATTTGCTACACAATCCTCAGGATATGCCTTCCCTTCCAGTTCTATTCAGGGCGTGCAAAGAAGAAATCCATTCCCCTAGATCTATCTATGAGTTTCCTTCTCACACTAGGTTTATCAAGCTAGTTAGACTCTCTTTCCACTCCCAAAATAGTTCAATCCAAAGCAACAGAGGCATACATAGCAATTGCAAAATTATGGAATTGAAGAAAAACGGTTTCAACAACAAATCAAGTTGGTAAAATAGGGAGCAATTCAAATTCAGAAACTATCCTGGGAATTATATGAGCCAAAACGATTTCTATGAACCCCAAAATCATGAATCCTTGATAGCCATTTTCTCAGCAACAAAAATAAAAATAAAAATCCTAGGCATGGAAAATGAGGAAAACGACATGAAACATGAGGAATACAACCCAATCCATGGGATTTACACAAATGACCTCCCATCCATGGGAAATATGTGGTAAATAGCCAAAATCATGGATGGATACACACAGGAAGCTCTATCTTCCTAAGAGAGCTCACATGAATCAGAGAAAATGGTGATGAAAAATGAAAAACATGAATGCTAAATGCCAGGAGCTCCAAAAATGTGGGGAAAGACAACCACCACCAAGCATGCGGGAATGGGCAGCAATTTTGGGCAATAACATGCCCCATAAGTCAAAATCACGTTTCCCAAAAACTGGTGGCTTCTCCCATTCGAAATTGGACTTCCATACCTTTACCATCCCATGCAATAACCAACTCAACCAACTTTTGGTAGTAATAAATGATTGGGTGAATAAGACAAGAAATGTAGTTGACAGTTTGATGGGTTCTCCCTTTGACATTTGGATTTTCCCCATTGGCCCAAGGGTTTGAATACCCCCCCACCCTTACCCTTAGGAAATCATGCCCCCATCTCATTATTGTTGCATTGACATAGTTGGTTGTGGGTTTTTAATTAAATTGCATATTTACATGATGTCCAAAATTATAATGTGTCGGCTAGCACAAAAATACCATCAGCGACGATTTTTAATCACCAAAACATAAAATGCTAAATCGATGGTGCGGATTTTTCCTTTAACTCCACAACATGATTAAATACAATATTTACTTCATATACATTTAATGCAAATGGGGTCAAAATTGGGGTGTTACAAAATGAATGAAGGATTTGGTCGTCATGATGGGAAAATCATTCACACGGTCCAACCCCCACTATAATAATTGGTGGCTCATGAATGGAAATCACCATTATGAAGAACTGAGTTGTCGAAGAGCGAATTGCAGAGATTGAATCAGAGAGTTTACTTGCAGAGCTGGGAATAAGTTGAAGGTTGAGTTTGAGTAAGTTGTAGATTTTTTGTGCCTAATGTAGCGGGTAGTTCCACAAGATATTTTGAATGAAATTGTTGAGGATTCACTATTCATTGGGGTCTGGATTAAAGAATAAGTAGCAAGTATTCCAATGGATTCGTCATTGGTCAGGAGGAAGAAGAGAGGGGCCAGCCTGCCCAAGTCTCTGCAGCAAAAGAAGAGACAAACAAGGAGTTTGGCGAGAGCATACACAGAGGCAGTTGAGGCCTCCATAGGAAGAGCAGGGGTAACAATAGCAGACATCCCTGGGTATGTCCCCCCACATAGATATAGAGCCAAATCCAGAATCCCACAAAAAATCATAAGTACCCCATTAAGATGGCCACAATTTCGAAAGGAATGAAGTGCACCTTTGATATTGCACCATGTATGGTCAAAATGAAGTACAAGGATCACAATTCTCTCACCTTCACTGACTATACGACAAAGCCATTTGAGGGTAGGATGGGACTAGATGAGGATTCCACAGCGTGCACTGCACATGTGTGGGTGTTGGGATTGGACAAGTTGGGGTTGTTAGGCCTGATTCACATGCCGCATTTTGGGTGACCGACAGAAGCAAATGCATGCGCCAAGAAACTTTTGGCATGATTTAATGGAGGATAGTACCTGTGGTTGGATAGAATGGTGCCAGTCACCATTGAATTGATCTCATAAATCATGGGGATACCCAAGGAGGGGCTTGACCCATTACAATATTTCAAAGGAAAAGACGACAAAAGGTTAGCAGCGAAGATGAAGAAAAAGTATGATTTGGAGCACGACGAGAGCGCATACAAGGTAGACACCATCAATGAGAGGGATGTGTTCATAGCAACCAGGATTCTTTCCATCAAAGTAGTGCAAAAGAATCAGTCGAACTACTACACCTCAGGGGTAGTTACCTGCACTTAGCAGTGTGTTGCATGGGTGCATATGAACTGGTCCCTTTTTCTGTTGAACCAATTGATGGAGGATGCAATGATAGTGTAAGCAGGAAAGCATGCATTCACATATAGTTGGTTGCTCATCTTGATTGCACTAGTTGCATGGATGGATCCAAAAGAATACTAAGGGATGGATATCGTAGTTTTACAGGTCTGCAAGGGAGCACGATACCAGAACCTTTGGTACCTAATTCAAGAAGATAAGATGAAGGACTGCGCAATACACTTTTGGTTGTATTGGGAAGCATTTTAGGCAACAGCCGTGAAGGTTTCATGGCTCATAGAGGGGTTAGTGGAGAAGTATCGACAAGTCGTAAGATTCACTATTGGACTGCATCCCATCCATGTGAAAGATTGGAAGGACCCTCAGATAATATGGTTGGAGACCCAATACAACCTAATCGAGGAGGAATTGGATGGAATAGTCGTTAAGTGGTCAGTATACTAGAAAGCATCGATAAGTGCAGAAGAATTATCCAATGATGAGATGGGTCCTCCAGTAGATGCACTTATAGATCCAATGTCGATGCATGAAAATGACCAGGATTCACATGAGGAATTCTCGAGGACCCCAATGAACTCAGAGGCAGAGAGGATGTTTGAGGAGACTAGAACCAAGAAGAGACAAGAACAGGGAGAATCTAGTGGAACAGTGTCGATGGCAGGTTCACAGATAGACCGTATTATTGTGGCTATCATGACATCAACTACTGCTAATGAAGAGGAGTTTAAGAAGTATAATGTTGAAGGATTTGGAGAGGTAAACACTTGTATAAATTCTTTAATTGATGTAATTTTGTAGAGAGTTCCCAAGGAAAATGTTTTGCAGAAGGTAGGAGAGATAAGCACATGGAAGTGGATCCAAAATGTACAAATTCCATCGCACACAATCAAGAAGAATAGTGAGGATGTCAACGCCTCACTCCAACAATTTCAAGACCTCTCACTAGACATCAATGAGCTGTCAACTCAGACATTGGTCCAATTGCAGAGGGTTGCAAATTTGGAGTTAGTTGGCCAGGAACAAATCACTGGCGATCACATTTTAAGGTCGCAGGAAAAAGAAGCAGCATCAAGGAAGGAGATTGAATAACTAAAGAAGGATCAATATAGGTTTATGGTGGAAAAATAAAAACTATGGGATGATAAGGTGTGCCTAGAACATGCATTTTTTGTTTCCTACCAAGAAGTGTCAGAAATCACTACATACATGGATGCTGAGGAAAAAGTGAAGCGGCTAGGAGACATGATTACATAACTCAAGTATGACATTGAATATCTACATGTGCTGGTGAATCCATGCATACCATCAAAGTAGGATGCAGAATGGAAAATCACTATTGAATGCTTAGCAATGCAGTTGGAAGAGATGGAGAAAGAGGCAAAACAAGTTACAGATGCGATTACATAGTTCTGGGGAAGTGTAGTCCAAGATGAGAAATTGGAGCAACTCAACATGGGGTTGCAGGAGGAAGCTAGCTACATTCAGGACATCGTTTAGAGTGATTCCTATAGTTGTGTAGATAACAAGAGTAGTCGAGTTGAAGGAATTGCAACAACGCATCACAAAGGTAAGGGAGCTCCAGTAGCGAAGGACAATGCAACTTGAAGAATTCCAGGACATTAGTGCGCAACTCTCAATAAAAGCATTTTCAGTGCTACAAGTAGTTTAGGATGGATGAAGGGATGTCACTACAAATATTGTTGACTATCCACTGGAGCACGAAGTGACAGAATGAAGGGAAATCAACGAGAAGGTAAAGGCGTGGGTCCAACAGGTTACCCAATAGTATGAGGAATTCAAGGTTAATATCATCGGCTACACTGTTTCCAGCTGATGTGGCTCATGGGAAATCCACAAGATTGTTTTGGGGTTCTACTGGCAGGTAGTTTTGGAGATAATTAGTTGTGCAATGCCAATTTTGTTGCACAAATTCAAAGTTGTTGCGCAATGCAGAAAATGGCACGCAAGGCAGTTTGGGCACATTTTTTGTATTATGGTCATATTTTGTATATGTTGGTTGTTATTTTGTATAGTTTGGTCCAAGTACTTAGGAAGTTGACTTACATGGACCACTAATGTAAAGGTGCAATCCTACAAATAGATCTAGGATTGTAAATGTTAAGTATTCTAGACAGGATCTTGAGTTTGATCTTGAATCTATCTACGATTTATATGTGATGTGAGATATGAATTGAGGAACTGTTTTGGGAACCTATGTTTTGATGAGAAGTTAATATGACATGACGAATAATTGAGAAAAACATTGTGTATTTTTACATCTTCCTGTTTTCTTGTTTTTCTGCAATGCATGTGTATGAATGCTTCATTATGATGTTTATGTCTTAATGATGCGATACTTTCCTGTTATGAATGATTCTGTGTTGTTATATATGTGTATGCATTGATACTCTGTTGCGATATGAGAATTTTGATATGACCCGATGAATGATGGTACTAATCTATAAATGGATGAACCAATGCTTGGATCTGTTAAGTAGTGTTGTGATAGGTTGATAGTAGATGCGCAATCCTCCTTCTTACTGTAGAAACTTGGTTTCAAGAGTTCTCGGTCGAACAAATAAGGTGAGACCTCATTTGCTCCATAGTTTTTGTTGGACAGGGAAAAACCTGCCTGTTTCGATGCTCAAGGAGATCGATGTGGTAAGGGCTTTGACAAAGAGTGAACCCCTGTCAATGGATATGTGTCAACAAATGTCAAACCTAAGCACTTGTCAATAATAAAAAAAGCGAGGAACTGACCAGAATCGAAGAAAACCTACTAGATAGTCATTCATTCCAAATTGAAGTTGTATCATATGACTTAGCAGAGATTTCCCAATTCCTAGAGGAAGGACAAGCTCTAGAGGGAATGAATGAAAAGAAGAAGAATATCCTAGTAATGAAAGCTACACCCTACACCATAGTAAATGGATTTCTCTACAAAATTGGGTTAGACGATGTCTTACAACGATATTTTCTTGGCCACAAAAGAAAAATTATAATCAATGAATCACATTACAGTCCAACTGGAAGACACTTTTAGGTCGACGCAACAACAAGGAAAATCCAACAGTTAGGATTATGGTGGCAGACCATACACCAAGATTGTTGAGAATTTGTGAACAAGTGTGATCGATGCCAAATACTAGGTTGGCCTCCACCAAGCATGGAAATTCCTTTAATATTTGTAAATCCAAGCTTAACATTTGAAAATTGGGTGATTGATTTCATAATTCCATTTCAGACATTGGGTAGACGAACAAGATCATGATATAGCATTACAACTATCGAATATGTTACTAAGTGAGTAGAGGAAGAACCTATCAAAACTTGTTCAAGTGATATAGCCGCTAAGTTTATATATGAGAACATCGTCACAATATCTGGTTGTCCACTGACTTTAATCAACAATCAGGGGTGACATTTTGTACACAAAATAATTTCCATTCTGACAAAATAATTCATGATTGAGCACTCAAAAAGCACAATGTATCATCCCCAATATAATGGTGTAATTGAAGCTTTCAACAAACCATTAACCAGAGGCCTAACGAAAATAGGTAATACTGATAAAGATGATTGGGACGACAAGATACATGTCATATTATGGGCATACACAACAACATACAAAAGATCAAAAGGTGAGACACCATTCCAACTTGTCTATGGGAAGGAAGCATTTGTACCCATACACTTTTGTCAACAAAATCCTATGATTTATGACATACTGCACATCAATGTCGAACATAAAATAAAATAAATACTAATGAAACTATCCAAACTTGAATAAATCTAACTAATCACAATACAATACCAAGAAAAGAACAACAACAAAAAGCATGGCATGATAGAAATATCAAAAACAAAAATCTGTCGATTGGAGACCTTGCATTACTGTACAATAGTCGAGTAAATGGGAAAGCTGAGAAACTACACACCGAGTGGATGGGTCCATACATTGTGGAAGAAATTAACACTAATGGATCAGTTTGACTAAAAATGCTACAAGGAAATGTATTCCATAAATTGGTCAATGGGGCCCAACTAAAACGATACAGAGCATAAAAAAAATGCTACAAGGAAATGTATTCCGAAAATTTGTCAACAAGGATCGACTAAAATGATACAAAGAATAAACAACTAAAAGGTTGTGTAACTATAAACAGTTGAAAAAAAACTATAAAAATATAAACAAACATAAGAAAATTTACGGAAAAAAAAATCAACATGACACGAACCTAGATAAATCCCATCAACAAAACTGATGCAAGAAGTAATAAAACAGAAATTGGGAGGCATAATCATCGATACGAGAAAACAGGCATGAATAATTCTGACCACCTCGACATGAAACCCATCATCACCATCACGATCACGAAATACGCCAACACCAAGAAGAAAAAATAGTTTAATCAAGTCATCATGAACATCGATAACTAGAGAAAAAAATATGACATACCTCCAAAGAATCGTCGACAACATGAATTTTGAATTTAATTCCACTATCAATACCACATTTAATACCACCACCCACAACACATTCTCCCACCCAAGGAAATTTTACTATAAATGCCACATTAGAAGAGACTTGCATGTTATTCTACGAAGAACTTGAGCATCCGAGCACAAGAACACTAAATCCAATCAAACAAACCATTTAACTAGAGCATCCGACATAAATAATGGAACCAAAGAATTCATCAACAATTACTAGATCAGTAACAAATAAAATTAGACAATCAGACTACATAACATCCTCCCTTGGAAAGAAGACTACATAACATCCACAATGATAAAGTCACTAAACAATAATGGAAAAGGGTCTCGAATGAAATTCGAGAAGGGGGAATTGAATCAAGTGGTCGATGGAGTGAGGAAGCACAAAAATTAAGATCCAACACAATACTTAATTATATGAATGCACCTTTAATGGACAACTTTACAGGAACAAAAGAAGTTATTGTGTAGTTTATCATCAGTCAATTCCACAAGGGGAATCTATATTTGAACACATCTGTCGAAACCAATGGTGAACTAATTATCCAAATCACAGGATTATTAAACAAATGTGACCCTATACCTGTCCGACTAAACCTGACCCTAGTCAAAGAACTAACCGGCACGTTGGCAAGGAATAATTCAAGAGGGTTAGTAGTTAATCAAATCCTATGTGGGACACAAAAGATAACTCCAAAGGTTGTATCAATGGCCCTCACAAGTGCAGTAAGAGGTTCCTTCCTTAAGCTCGACACAGTACAGAATGTTGTGACAATAAGAAAACTATACCGCTGGGTCGACCACCTAGTTGTGATCATCAAGAATATTTGTGTAAACTTCCAAGAGGAGGGTTCTCAGATCTTATTTCCTTCATTAATCATATAGATACATGTGTACCATATTTTACTATTCAGAGACAAGGACTTCACTACACCAAAAGGACCAATAATGTGGAATTTCAAATCATTTTCCCTAAATTCCTGTCAACTAGAAGAAGGAAGAACAAAAATTTGGTTAGACACTTGGTTTTAAGCTCTAAAAATAAAAACAGCTAGATGACAGGTACCCAATAATGTCCGACGAATTCTACCATCTAATGCACATATCCAACTTGCGTTGGACCATATATTGGTCTGGTACTTACAAGGTGTCATGGGGACAGCAAAAGAGCTTGACTTTTACCCTTCGGTCGAGGATTTTTTTTATTAGATTTGTCAACAATCCAACACAAGATTGGATATACCCCCCTTGGAAAAAAGAGTCGATCAACCAATGGTTGAACCTTTAATTGATGCAATCCTGACCAAAATGGTGATATCAATCCTCTTGGGATCACATTAACAGTCACGCAGCAGCCATAAGATGAAACATAATAGACATACTAAAGCACTCAATTAGATACCCCACTACCAGAGTATGCCCTCACAAATAAAAATATATTTCGAGGGGTTGATGAATTATTGAAAGAATGACATAACAAGAATGGTACAACATAAGGAAATTGGAAACATAAGCTTATTCTTCAGGAACCAATTGAAGATTAGAATGCAGAGCTATTTGACAATGCAACTCAAATCTTAGAATATGCTGCCAAAAATAAGATCCCTATCGACAAACAAATAGGAAAATTTATCACAGAGGAGGAGCAGCGACCAGGCCATCTAGAAGCAAGTTCAAAGAAAGTTGGGTTTTCTACTACACCGCCTATTTACCTCTCCCATAGCCCAACGCCATCCCCGACCCCAGTTTTTCAAAGAATATGTTATACCGACTTCAACAATTACCACACCTCTAACCCTAAACCATTTCTATCTACATCAGCTACCAATGCCATTAAGAGAACACAATCAAAAGGATAATGAACTACAAGAATTTATCAACCAACTACCATATATTCTACCAGACTGGAAAACGATGATAGTAAAAAGACCAATCTTAGTAGAGGGAGTACGAAATTCTCCCTTAGCCACCCCTAAATGTTAACTTACCAACCTTCCACAACCATCCATCTCTGAAGCACAAATTATTGGATATATTGAAACCATTCTATAGAAAAATCCTAACTCGACAAACAATATTGTGGCAAAGAAAAATTACTCTTTCATCCCCCGAATTGTCGACCATTCGAAACCACCACAACATCCTTCATCTAATTAATCATGCTCCACCAAACCCACTATCGATCCCTCGGATACCATATTACAACTGAATTCGATAAGCAATGCCGAACAACCTTTACCGCATGAGACAGTAAGCCTAATCGTCGATCCTATCTTTCATTCTTCGCCTACATCACCACCACCACTATCATCACTTGTGACCAAAGATAATTCAACAAATATTCCAATTTATCCTGAAATTACCAACATCATCCACCCTATCCCTATTGTTACAACCCCAACTACCAAGCATATCCAAAAAGTAGCAGTAGAAATAAAGAATCCAGCGTAAAAACAGACAGAAACTAACAAACAAAGTAAAGAGAAGGAACAAAGAAAAGAAAAGAAGAAACAAGATAAAGAACAACAGAAACAATAGCAATGTCTACAAAAGTTACAACAACAACCACACTTGTTAGTTCATATAGATCAGTTCGGTCCAATAGTTACATTTGACCCAAAAAAAGATAAAGAAAAAGAACTAGATCTACTAACAGATGCAATTGACTAGGAATATAAACATAGAAGAGTGGAGGCCAAAGAACAAATTGAAAAACTAAAAACATAGTGTAACACATGTTTAGCCAAGTATGAGAGCTTAGCATGGTAGATTATCACAATTCCAGCAAGGGCCGACTCTGACAATCCTTTAGACAAAGCATATACCTCATATTTGAAATCATTATGTCGACCCTTCAAGAGAAGTTGAACAAAATGCAACAAGAGCAGGTTGAGGAATGTGCTATCCTACTAAGAAATCAATATAAAACATTTACAGAAGCACACAACATGTTAGCACAATATGCTGCATAATTTGTTGTCAGTACAGATGTCTTGTGGAATTGGTACACCTACTATGACTATGTATTTGAATAAATGCAAAAGACACGTAAACTCACCAGTTCACTACAACACCGTTGGCCAGTTACCAGTGAAGCAATGTACCATACCATTAATGCTCAACTTTTTTTGGAAATATAATAAACTTGAAAAACTGGAGAAGAAAGAACATTGGTGGATCATCCAAGCTATAGTTATCCTTATTATAATTTGAATGCCATTTATATATTCAAGCAGATAGTTCTAATAATATTTTCAGCAAATGGAGAATGAAGATACAAACTGAACAAAACAAACCACATGAAACAGACAAGTATTTTTCAGGAATTTACATTATCATTCGCAATAATAAAATCCGATGTTACAATAGTTTACATAGGAAAATAATTTGAATGCATTAGGTAGAAATTTGAATCTATCCATTGGATCTGACTGTATCTAACTGACCATCTAACTCATGGTGTCTCAATCAATATCGAAGTCCAATAGATCAACTCCCATATGTCCAACAACTCAATCAATCAGTGATAGCTAGTTAACTCAGTGCAACTAAGTGTGGTAGGTGGGAAAAGGTGCCTACTCCACATGCAACCATGCATTAGCCATGCAGAACTAGCGCTAGCTAACTGATTGATATGTAACTGAAAGTAACTAGGGGCTAACTAAGACTAACTAGTTCCAACTCCAACTAACTGAAGGAGGTTGGTGTCGAGACTCCTAATGGCTCCTAAAATGTAGGGATTGGTCTAGGAGGCACCCAAACTAATGCATGCACATGCAGTAAGTGGCAGTTGACCTATAGCAATGTTCCCCATACTCCAATGACTGGTGCATGTGGCCCCATTAGGCGAAGTGGACCCAATGGTAATAGTGGACATAAATTAATTAATTAAGGTTCCTAAGTTAGGATAAATAATATAATAGACATTATGGTCAAGGGAGGATTAATAATCCTAACAATCCTCTCTAACATCGATAAAATCAAGCCACAACGTCAATGACTTCTCTCTGCTACTGTAGAAAAAAATCAACTACTTGGGTCTGACATGGTTACATCCTAGAATTGGATATGCATGAAAATATGGAGAACTTGTCGAGTCTCACCACTCTTACAATCGACATACAGAATGCCCTCTATGCATGGGAATAATTTCAGCACCAACTATTAGTATTCATTCAATCTATTTTAGTGTTGACAAAAAACCCGTCAATAGGGGTTCGCTCTCTGTTGACACCCAAACCACCGCGATCTCCCTGAGCACCGGCCCAGACAGTTTTTACCCCATCCAGCAACACCTACAGAGACGATGAAGTCTCACCTGAGATGAACGAGGGAGAGTTGTCAAAACCAAGTTTCCATAGTATGAAGGAGGACTATGCATATAATTATTAACTCAATTCAAAATTAAAAAATAAATCTAATTATTCAGATTATGCATTAACAAAATTAGGTGATCATTCAATAGATCGCATTGGCATACTCAAATCACAGCAAAAAAATCAATGTGTAAACAGATCTAGTAGTGTATCATCATTTAAAGAAGAGAAATGTCACATCATTCACAGATACACATCACAGACACACATTGCATTCTCATTTAGATCACAGAAAATAGGAAAATAAAAATATACTAAAAGACACAATGGTTATGCTCAATCTCGGTCATATCATATTACTCTTCACAGCAAAACACAGGTTCTCAAAACAGTTCTTTAGTCACATACACAGATCCAAAAGTCATTCGTTCTCCAAAACAAAGAGTCGAAGAAGTTCGAGAAGATATAACACTTTCACTTATAAATCTATTTATAGCCTTGCACATTTACATTGATGGTCCACTTCCTAACTACTTCTAACAAAATATACAAAATAATGATCACAATCCATAAAATGCGGTACAAATCTACACAATATGACCAAAATACATAAAATATTATAAATCCACCTTGAGCATCGTTTTCTGCCTTGCGCAACATATTTTACTTTACGTAGCATCCACAATGTTGCACAACTAACTTACCCCAAAACTGCCTGCCAACAAGCCCCCAAAACAATCTTGTGGCTCTCCCTCAAGCCACGTTAGCTCGAAATAGTGTATCTTTTGATATTCACCTTGAAGTCCTCGTATTGTTGGGTAATTTCTTTGACCTGTTCTTTTATTTTCTCAATAGTATCCAGACTTTCTGTCACTTCATGCTCTAATGGGTTCTCGTCGATATTCACTGTGGCATCCTTCCTGCCCTCTTGAACCGTTTGTAGTGCTGACACTGACTTAACTAAGATTTGCGCACCGATATCTTGGAATTCATCTAAATACGTGGTGTGCCTCTGTTGATGGTCCCTAGCCTTTACAACCCGCTGTTGCATGTCCTTCATCTCCATGGCCTTTGTAATATGTATGACTAGGGGCATCTCTTTTAGCGATGACCTCAGGGTGGCCAACTACACTTCATCCTCCTGCAACTTCATTTCCAGTTTCTCCATCTGCGAATACTTAACTACACTACCCCAAGATTGTGTAGTTGGATATGTTACTTGCTTTGCTTCTTTCTCCATTTCCTCCAGTTGCATTGCAAAGTCCTCAATGTTGCTCTTCCTCTCTATAATTTTCTCTGGTGGTGTGTCTGGATGGACCAGGTCCTATAAGTTTCATTGTCACGATGTAACTATGTAATGATGGCCCCAAGTCGCTCTTCTTTTTCCTCTTTGTCCAAGTCCTCCATGCTCTCAGGTATCTGCTAACAGGCAGCAGAAGCTACCTGCTCCAAACACACCCTATTGTCCCAAAGTTGCGCTTTCTCTACCTCTAGTTGATCCTGCTCCTTCTTGATATCCACAATCTCCTTTGTTTTTTCCTCTTGCATTCGTTCTTTTTCCTTCTGCAACGCTTCAATCTCTTTGTGTGCTTCAGCCTCTCTCTCCTGTGACCTCAAGAAGTTACCACTGATTATTTGGTCCCTATCTTCCAACTCCTGATTGGAAACCCTTTGCATGTGCACCAATGTTTGTGTTGGTAGTGCATTTATGTCTACGGAAATATCATGCAACTACTGTAGCAAGGCGTTGAGATCCTCATTGTTGGTTGTTGAGCTGCAAAAAGACCACATTTTATTCATCTTTCCTATATTATTTGTCACCTTATTCCTATCTTATCCTTCCATAAAACCATTAATATTCACCACTTTTATAATAAATATGGATTTATAATCACTATTTTCCAAATCATTTATTTTTGAGTAATTTGAGTGATTTTATGGTTAATTATTGAGAAAAATAACATATTTTCATTATACTTTAAAAGTTGGATGAGTTTGGTGATGCTTAGAGGTGTATTTGAAAACTTTAACAAGCTCAAAAGTGACCACCTAGCCTTAGATTCGAATTTCATCTTCTAGATGTGGGCTAACTTCAAGGAGAAGATCATGGAAGTGTGGAGAGAATATCTCATCCAATATTTGTTGAGAATCTAAAGCGATGAGTTATATATTTGTTGAGGATTTAAAGGGATGAGTTGTAGATTTGTTGAGGATTTTGAGGGATAAGTTGAGAGAATAGTGGATCTGTAATTATGTTCAGTTCTCTTGAATTCGTGTATAAATAGGACAGCTCTCTCCTCATTTTGGTTAGAGATCTCTCTAGTGGTTTAGAAGTAGAGAATAGTTCAGAGTTAGTCATTGAGTGGATTCTTGATTGTTATGTAATGGAGATTATGCTTAATGCACATCCTTTGATTCTCCCATGTTAATATAGATTTTCAATAATTTCTTTCTTATGAGTTGTTCATATAGATTTTCAGTTATGTTTTGCTTATGAATTATTAGTATAGATTTACTGTGAGCTCACCAGTTAATGTCGATTGCTTTATACCATTTTATTTCATGTCATTTCCTGCTTTTATAAGTTTAATTCAATTTCAGCCATGTATTTTCAATTTCAGTTATAGATTAAGTTCAGCCACACTCTGCCCCTGCATATATTTTGTCTGTACCTAACAAGTCTACTCTCTCTCTAGGTTGACAATTAAATCGTTGGATATCTGTTATAATTTGTTTAATATTTTTCCCAACATTTTGGTGTCGTTTCCGGGGAGGTGCTAAAAGGGATCAGAGTTTAGATAGATAGATAGATTACTTTTACATTACATAGCAAAGGGGAGGGAAAAACAGTAAGGTGCAAGGATGACTTCACTACGGAATTTCTGGGATTTCTGTGGTGTAACAGCCAGACACATCCACTATAGTGGGGTGCCCCAAATCCTTGTTGTTCCTTTGATTGTTTTCTACAAAGTGTTTATTTTCCTACAAATTCTTTCTTTTTTTTGTGAATGCAAGTTTGTTTTATGCTAGTTTTCATTTTTCATTTACAGTTTTGTAGCGTAAAGTTTGGTTTGCTTTCATTTTTGGGCACCTTTATTTCATACTAACTTGCATCTAACTTTGTATATGTTCATTCTTTGTTTTGTACAGATTTTTGTGCATCTCCTTATGGGTCAGTGCAAGAAGATGATGGACCTTTAAGATGCAATCCTAGTTTTCAAAAACAACATCATGCTACCAAAAAATACATCAACCCGAGCCTGACATAGCACTTGGTATGGTTCAACCCCAGCCTGACATGTCATAAAACATGTAGGATAGGAAACCACATCGCACACGCGTTATATAACTATAAAACGCGTATGCGTTATATACCTACAAAACGCGCACGGGTTTTGTAGTTATAAAACGCGCACGCGATATGAAAATTATAAATAAAAAAAAAATACACAGTCTCGAGCCCATTTTCATTATCAGAAATGCGATTTCGACGAGCAGCGCAGCGTTTGGAGCGGGATTTCGACAGGCATTGGAGCATTTGGAGCTGATTCAAGTGGAAGGGAGGAGATTTCACGCCCACCATTGGTTGATTCCTATACCCTCTCTTCATTTTAT
>LPNX011134455.1:0-62588 GCA_001517045.1 Pseudotsuga menziesii
AATCTAATTTGAATCAACATGTTATTTGTTTAATAATATTTTATTATTTTTTATAAATGACAAATGTCAGCTATAGGGTAAGCGAGGAAGGAGTTACACAACTCCCCTACCCTGTTGTAGAATGCATCTCTTCAAAATTATATACTTAATATTTATATAAATTTTAAGTTATATACTTAACCGTTATATAACTTCTAAGATACCCATTCCATTGCAGCTCTGTTGCGACTGACTCTCAGCATTTTTTGAAAAATGTTATATAAGTTAAAAGAGTGTAAATCATTGACTATTATAATTATATCTCCTCATCAAACATTATGTTTCTTATTCCACAAGGTAATATAAAGTCTCCATTATTTTTCTAAAAACAAATTTACAAAGAACATAAGCCAAAGCATTGAACAACGCAGCAATAGTTTGTCTATAAGACACAAAGACAAATTCACTCATTCCATGTTGAAGAGTGACTTTGTTGAGGATATACATACCTGCAACTGCCCTTGAAAGGAAATCTGTGAAAGAAGCATGAACTACAACCTATGGAAGACATGGCATCATCGCCGCCAATTTCTGCTTCTATGCTACCATTTTTACGAGTCTCACTGTTGATTAGCCCATTGGGTTCTTAAAAATATTTGATATTGAAGATTTTGTATAACAATGAAACCATATAGTGAAAGAAACATCTCTCTATTTTAAAATAATTTATATTTTGAGAGGTATACTCTGCGATTGCAATTTCAACAGTCATTTCGAATCTTACTCGATGTTTAAATCATTTATATTTTCAGAGGTAGAGTTCGCAAAGGAAAATTCAATCATTTCAAATCTTAATTATTAAGCACAAAATGACTAGAAAATTCAACCATTTTCATGGACTCTTCTGGATCACTCGGGAATATTTTGTGAGAAACTTCTTGATCTGCATCTCAGTGTGTCATGGTGTGAAGAAGGAAATCAATTCAGCATTGCAAAACACTGAAAAATATTATAGTAGCTCATCAAAGAGTCCATTGAAATTTGTCATTCACTTTCTGATTTTTCTTTAGTGTGAGATCACTAGTGGAAATGAGATATTAGTGACCACGAGACCAAAAATTTTTGTCACCACAATTTTTTTAAGGGATAAATGAACAAAAATGATAATTCTAAGTGACCTAACTTAAAATGACCAAGATAAATGACCACTTTTGGTCACAGGATAAAAACCAACTGAAAACAAGTAAGATAAATGACCAAATTTGATCACGGGATATCTAGACTACAAATGACAAGATTACAATTGGTCATTTATTTAGTCATTTTTAGTTATGTCACTCCGGCAATGGAAAAAACTACAAATTTGACAATGAATTTGTACATTTTACTAAATTCTAACAATGCAGATGGATTCATAGACCCATTCCATCTGCAATGTTAGAATTTAGTAAATTCTTGACCCCTCATGTGTCATAGCTCAGCTATTGCAACTAATTTAGTTATTATAATCAAGAAAAATTTATACACTAGTGTCATAGCTTAACAATTAACACCAAATTAGTGTTATTGATCATGACAACATCCTAGTGAGACACCAAATTGATGATGTGTCGATGGTCATCAAGAATGGGTCATGTTCAGAATGTCAATCCACCTCCATTCATTGAGGATATTATTGTCCCTTTCCGTTTGGGACTAACAGATGGAATCCTGAAGTGTTGCAAGGGATTCGAAGCCACAAAATCTGTCGAAAGAGGGTCCAAACATGCCCTTAAATATATTTAAATGTATCGTTAAACTAACATAGACCAAATTACACTAGTTGTTCAACTCTGACTTAGTTGGGTATAAAAAAATTATGATATTATCACATATATTATATTGACAAGAGAATGGATTAATAACAAGCAATGAGATGAGACATGTTAAAAACCCTACATGGATACTGTTGTAAATGTGACTTTGAAAATTTAAAAATTATCTCTAAAAAGAATTATACTAATAAGTTCAAATATATACATTATATAAAATATATTTTATTATTATAATACATACAAAATAATTTTATTTATAATATATAAGTTTTATAAAATATAATAGTACATAAATAAAAATATAATATATAGCTATAGACTAGTTAGGATATACAAAAAAAAACAAAAAAATTAGTGCAAAAACTAAATGCAATATAACAAAACAAGTGGAAAAGAGGGTATTTTGGTATCATTGTTGGAAACAATTGAAGGACTTAGTGCAAAGGGGTTTTTGAATTAGATGCTTCGTGTCTCTATGAATTTCTCAAATAGAAATTGCACAGTGAACCCAGAAATGCCTCTCTATTGACTTTCTCTTCCCCAACATGTTCCTTCGTCTTGGCTTCTGATCTCGACATTGGCACCCATGATACTCCTCTCCTATTCTTCTTAAAGTGGGTGGGCGGTAGGGTTTAATAATTTTATCAGTTGCTATTGAGGCTAAAGTGTACTCAACAATAACTACATAACATTGTGGATCATTACACAAGGTCATTCTCCTAGTGGACTATTCTCATGGATTACATGAAATGAATATAAATCTCTCCATTCCCTGGATTCTCCCTTTTCATATGTGATTCTCCCGCTTAAACTTCCAGTCAACAAAGACCATCATCAAAACCCTTCCCAATGGTATCAAAATTTCATCTGAAGGTTCTTTAGTATGTTTTTTCTCCATAATTTATTTATTTTGAAATTGCGTCTACGAATATACCCTGAGTGTTGCACTAGAATATTTGATTTTCTTCCTTCCCACAATGAAATTTAAACATTTCTCCCTTCCAGTAATGCACTTCAAAAGGAGGTTGGTGTTTGGTAAGGTATGGTTGAAAGATGAGCAATCTTTGTTGTACACCTACATCTATAGTTACCCAGTTTATGCTTTATTGTCACTCCAGATTCCCTTTCCCTTTGCTTGCAATATCAAGAAAAAGAATTTGGATACTTTTTATGTATATATAAATGGACTTATTTTTGTTTCATGTAATGGCTAGGTTTGCTATATTAATTAGGCCATGGTGAAAATGGGGAGAGACTAAAAATAGAATAGTGGATTTGTACACATGGAAGATTATTATATATTATATGGATTACACCTCTCACATTTTTTCTGTCTGTCAACTGAAATTTCATCTTCCCACTGTATTTTAAGCTCAATCCAATTTATCAAGTACCTAGTTCGAATCACCACAATTCAAGTGACTGGTTATTGGCATATCTAATCCTATATGATGCATTTTTTGCTTCATTACTTGTGGGTGTTTTGTGGGGGCCGTGGCAGAAAGTGAATCCGATTTGTGGAAATGGATGACAAAGCAACTACTCTGGAATCCATTAACAAAGAAGCTATGGATTTGGTAAGTAGGACTTATAGGCCTTTTATGGTTTTCGTTTGGTGTTTCTTATTGAGTCTGATTTTGTGAGGTTTGTGAATGCAAGAAAATATTCCCATCGCGGAGTTTTTTGAGAATCTAAGATGCAACAAGGAGGGTTTGAGAAACCAAGCTGCACAGGAGAGGCTCATGATATTCGGATACAATAAGCTGGAAGAGAAAAAGGTAAGAATAGCTACGATAATTTGTTTCTAATTTTGAATTCAGTTTTGGAGTAGATATCTACAGAGAATTGATTTTCTAAGGTTGTTTTAGTCTTAATATATGCAATGTCAAGCATATTAATTGGTTCTACAGTGAAGTAATTTTCTTTCACTGTTTGATATTTTGTACCACCACAAAGTAGTTTCCATGGCGTATTTACTTATTTGCAATAAATATGTTTGCTTAGGTTGGTTGGATGTTTACTACTACATAAAATATTTAGGCTACATGAAAGTAAATTAATTAGGCTTCAGAAGCTTTAATGAGGGATCCCTTATTATTACTTTTCGAAGAGGTTCATGCATTTGGGTTTTATGCTGAATACTTGTGGTTTTTCAAGAATTGGTTAAATTTAACCCCATGACGTCTTTGGGGTGCATAGGAAAAAAAATTCCTCAACTTCTTGGGTTTTATGTGGAACCCCTTATCATGGGTCATGGAATCCACAACTGTGATGGCCATTGCTTGGAAAATGGAGGATTAAACATCACACACCTCTAATTTCTCTAGTTATTTCGAGTTTAGAGAAGTTTCAAGCTTCATTGCTAATATTCAGTAATTACTTCTCTATATTTTGTAGTGATATTTGCTCCACTTATCATTTTTATTGGTCATGTTCTTCATATATTTGCAATCTCAGTCACCACTAGAAGCACTGATGGATCAGTTGGCTCCAAAGAGAAAGGCTTAATTTGTTCACTATCCTTTGTGTGAGTGGCAGACCTGATATTCCTATTTTCTATCCTTGGTTTTATAGTGAAGCATGTAGTTGGATTCTTGAAATCCTCTTAAGATTATGGATGCTTACTGCCGCACTTTTAAATTCCTTAAGTCACGTACTAGTCTTTAAACTTAAAATATTCTCAGAGATGGACAATGGAGTGAAGAAGATGCAGTGATGCTTGTTCCTAGTGTCATAATTAGCATTAAAATTCGAGACATTGTTGATGCAGATGCATGTCTTCTTGAAGGAGACCCTTTAAATATTAATCAGGTCGTAGGAAAACCCCTTTTCTTTACTTATTTTTTTGATAACAAGTGATGGAATGTTTGTTATGATTTTATATGGTTTCTGGGATGAACTTTGAGTTGTTTGGTATTATTTTTGAGCCGTATTTTGTGGCAATATGTTTTAATGTGTGTAGTCTTCTCTCATTGGTGATCCTTTGTCGGTAACAAAGGACCCTGTCAATGGGGTTTATTCGGGATCTACATGCAAACAAGGTGAAATTGAATGTGTTGTCATTACTAATGGGGTCCATACATTTTTTGGTAAAGCAACACATCTTGTGGACAATACAAAGGAATTTGGCCACTTCCAAAAGGTTGGTATTTATTCTAGATTTCTGATTATTTGTATTTTTGTCTGTTCTCTGATTTGACAAATACATGTTTTTGGCAATACTGTAGTTGTAACAAATTGGCTATTTTATGATCCATGGTAATATGAGATTACCCAATCCTGAAATTGTTCAAGCTAGTGTCCTTGTGTTAAAATATTTATTTAAATAATTTCTTGAAGGTGGCTTGCAGGTTTTGATGCCAATTGGGAATTTCTGCATTTTCTTTATTGCAATTGGCATTATAATTGAGATCATTGTTATGTGTCCAATTCAATACCATCACTATCTCCTTGGAATCAATCACCTTCTAGTTCTCCTCATTAGTTGGATTCCAATAGCAATGCCTACTTCGCTTTCTATGACAATGGCCATTGGATCCCACCGTATACCTCAATAGGTTAGTAGACATTACCACACTTGGGTGATTATATGCAAACTTTTTTTTGGCTGGAATTCATAAAACGTACCAGTTCTTAGATATAATTCGTACCGGCTCTTAAATATAATTCACCCTGATGGTACTTCTCTTTTTAGTATTTATTGGTACAAGATGCTATCACAAAATATATGACAACTATTTAAGAAATGGATTGAATGGATGTGCTTTGCAGTGGAAAAACTGGAACATTAACACTAAATAAGATTATTGTGGACAAGAACCTTATTGAGGTTAGATGCACACTTGCTGATTTTCTAGTGCTTTCCACAGTGCCAATTTTCTGATGCTTGCCATAGTGTTGTTAATTGCATTAAAACAAGTTCCAATTACTTATTTTATTGTCATGAGCATGTTTTTACCGAAGGATATGACAAGGATACAGTTGTTTTGATGGCTGAAAGAGCATCCCAAATAGAGAATAAAGATTCCATTGATGCAGCAATTGTTGGGATTCTTGCTGATCCTAAGGAGGAAAGTAGATTTTTGTCATGTCATCTTATTGAAATTTAGTTTATAAGAAAGCTTATATTTGTTTTATTGATTTGAATCTGTTGTTCCGGGTCTTAATATCCATGGATGTAAATGCACAGGCATGCATTCAAGAGGTTCATTTTCTTCCTTTTAATCTGACTTAAAAGAGGACACCTCTCACTTATATTGACAATGAAGGGAAAATGCATCGATCAAGTAAAGGTGCTCTAGAGAAGGTATTGTTCTCTTAATGTTTGACTTTATTCATGAGACTTGTTAATGGGATGTGTTGTTTAGAAAGTGATTAGAAGCTTATTTCTCATTTCTATAAACTTAAATGGTCAATTATCTTATGCTAGATTCTCAACCTTGTGCGTAATAGGTTAGAAATTGAGCACCGAGTTCATAGTCATTGACAAGTTTGCTAAATGAGGACTCTGGTCTCTTGTAGTTGCATGTTAGATTAATAATTGGCTTCTTTTGGCTTATCCATGGGATGAGTATTCCTAGTAAGTTTTTCCTGCTGACAGGTATGTCTTTATAGCTTTTTCAAAATGTTTGCAGGAAGTTCCAGAGGGTAGGAATTAGGAGAGTCTAGGAGGGCCTTGGCATTTTATTGGAACGATGCATGTTTTTGATCCTCCACGCCATGACAGTGTTGATACAATCATAAGGGCTCTTAATATTGGTGTAAATTTCAAAATGATCACTGGTATGGTCAATTTATGGTGTCACCTGGATCTTTGTTCTTGAGCTGCTTTGTGAAGAGAGTAATGTGTCATCGGCTTCACTATAGATTTTCTAATGCAACAAGCCAACATTTTAACTATTTATTTGCAAATGTTTGCCAAGAGATCAATTGGCTATTGCCAAAGAGATAGGTCACTGACTCGGAATGGGTACAAACATGTATCCATCATCCGCTTTACTAGGTTAGGATAAGGATGAATCAATTGCAACTTTTCCAATTAACGAGCTAATAGAAAAGGTTGACGGTTTTGCTAGTGTTTTCCCTAGTGAGGAACAATTATCTTTTACTTCTGTTTTTTTTGTGTTTTTTATTCAAAGTCTTCCTCCAAACTCTTACCTTTTCCCACTCCATTCTGTCTTTGTTATGCATCACGGTTTGTATTGTAACTTTTTTTTTGCAGATGGGAATGTTTATATTAAATGTTTCATATTTTCATTTCTTTAAGTAGTGTTTAATTACATGGTCTTCCTGATTTTGATTGCAGAGGATAAGTACGAGATTGTTAAGAAATTGCAGGATAGAAAGCACATATGTGGAATGACTGGTGATGGTGTTAATGATGCACCAGCACTAAAGAAGGCATCCATAGGAATTGCCATTGCTGATGCAACTGATGCAACAAGAGGTGCTTATGACATAGTTATGACAGAGCCAGGTCTCAGTGTTATTGTCATTGCAGTCTTGACATGTCGTGCAATTTTCCAGTGAATGAAGAATTACACTATAAGGTTACTTGCATTTCAGCGCATGGATGAAAAAAATACTAGCAGTTTTTAAATACAATACATAAACTTTCTATGCTAATTTTGACTAATATTTGGAATACATATTTGTGATGCAGATATATGTAGTGTTAATTACAATATGTATTGTGGTAAGTACGTTTTCAGAATTTACATTGATGCACTGATATTATTCCCCTTTCAAAGTATATTCTGTCCTTAAATAAACATGAATATTTCACTACAAAACTACTATTCTGTGACAGTGATTCCATTGATGCAGTGTTATATGTCTGCTAGGTATACTGCACAAAGAAATACACCTATTATGTGATTCCATTGATATTTTTATATGTGTGCTAGGCCTACTGTTCAAAGCAAGCATTAGAGGAAATTTGGGGTCTAAAATGAGCCTTATAAGAAAACGTGCCAACAATAAGTTCTTGTGAGTTGGAATTAAGGAACCAATATAATTCAAATAAAATGAGTCAACCATAATGGTTGGATTGACATATTTGTCATAAAAAAAAACTATCTTTGTTTGTATTTTCGACATATCTCCCTATGTTTTTACTCAAATTTCGATCAGGAGAGCTTGTTGGATGCGGAATTTGATTCCTCATCCAACGGGTACCCACATTGCATACTTTTGATGGACCCCTCTACCCCAAAAACAAGAAATACCTGAAAAAATGTGATGATGATGTCATCATCACATTTTTTTAGGTATTTATTATTTTTGGGGTAGCGGGGTCCATCAAACATGGGTAGTGTCGATACTCGTTGAATGTGGAATCAAATTCCTTATCCAACGAGCTCTCCCGATCGAAATTTGAGTAAAAAAACAGAGAGATATGTCGAAAATATGAACACAAAAAGTAGTTTTTTTTTTTCTCCAAAATTAATAAATATTATTTTATTATTTTCCTCAGGAGGTCCATTCTAGACCTCAAAATTCCTCTAATGACACCTGTTGTTTTTTGCATAAAAATATTTTTTTCAAGCCTTTCTTGGGTATCTTTTCTATTTATTTTACCTTTTCAACTTGTGAATAAGAAGATAGGACTACAAAACCACTATTCCATGATTCTATTGATCTATGTCTGCAAGATGTATTGTTAATTTGTTACCAAAAAATATATATATTTTTCTTGTATCAAGGTGTCTCCAAAAATTCCAAATTTAGTTACCATGTCCAAATCCAATTATGAGTATCGTCTCTATTATGTGCACCCTCTCTTGAATATTTAGTGGATGAAAACTAAGTTGCACCAAATATGCCCATGGTAAATTTATTTAGATATAACTTTGTAGTGGTTTTTTATTCCCATTTTTTTATCAACACTCATTTTGTGTTTAAGGACATGGCTCCAAAACTTCCAAATTTATTTACCATCCAAATCCAACTATGAGTATCATCTTTATTGTGTACACATTCTCTTGAGTATTGAGTAGAGGATGAAAACTAAGTTGCACCAAAATATACCCACGGGAAATTTATTCAGATATCAAAAAAATTTCAGTGGTTTTTGATTCCCAATCTTTTTTCGAGACTCATTTTGTGTTTAATGTGTTACATTTCCTTTGAAATGAATGGATGAATTTTAGAAAGGCTTATTTTTGCATCTGTGGTGGAAATAAATTGTTGTCATTTTTAATGAATAGTATTTGCAATAATTTCCAAAAGAGTTATAGAATTGAGCACATCTTGGTTCTCTCTTAACCAGGAAATATTTTTAGCCCTTCTCTTAATAATTTGTTGCATTTTAGATGAACTTCTCCAAATAAATTTTTCAATTCAGTCTTCCTTTCTAGTATAATACACATGGTAAGATTATGGATTCTTTGTTTTATTAAATTAGGGTTAAATTTTCAAGGACTCTATCCCTTCTAATTGAGTCTATATAAAGTATCAAGAGGCCTTAACTAAAAAGAAGTTTGAAAGTCAAACAGGTCACAAGAAATATTATACTTTGAATTTGATTACTTAAAGACCTTGATAGTTAGTTGCTTCAATATTTCCAATCTATAAATCAACTTTCAAATTAATATGACAATGAAAAAACTCCACGCCTGCTGTGGAAACACAATTACCACCTCACTAGTGTCTCACTTGGAAGTCGGTAATATTCTCAATGTCTGAGAGAGAGATAGAACTAATTGTGACAGTTCCAATATGTCTAATATCTTTGTTGTAGGAAGGGCCTTACCATAAATTTCAACACTGCACCTACTGTGAAAACACAAATACAATCTCACCAGTGTCTTATAGGAATCCAACTATTTATTAATGCCTGAGAGAGAGATGGAAGTTGGATTTAATTCTGGGAGTTACAATGTCCTACATATTTGTTGTAAGAAGGGCCTTGCCATGGATTTCTCTAGGTATTTTATCTTGTAAGAAACCTAGAACTTGTAAATGACCCTTGCTGTAATCCATGTTCTAGATCACTAAGAGAATGTGCTTATATTGGGGATGAAACAAGAATTAACTCACTGACACTGCACCAATGTCTAACGGACATACTCAGCATAAGTTGGAACAACCATATAGATATAACCAAATATCTATGAAAAACGTGGCTGCAAGCTCGCTCCTGGGCGTGAAATAGATTGAAGGGGGTTTTGCTATGTTGATTTCTTTTATTCTTCCTTTGTATTTTAACCCAAATGTATAATGGAGATTTGTTTTCATGTAGTGGTCTCATTGTCACATCAGAGTTACTAGAGTTGTTTCTCTTGCATTTCTGCTATTTCCCATCTAACAGTTCCCAATACCACTTTTGAAATTCTCTAGAAACTCTTTTGTTGCTCTCCTTCTTTAGTGCATTTTTTTAGAATTCCTAGATTCTAGAGAATCACTTGGGACAAAACTAAACAAGGTAGTCTAGATAGCATATGTCCATCTTACAAGGACTACCAAAGTTTAAATGAGATACCTCTCTCCTTTTTTCATGATGGTTTTTTTTTAAGTCTTTAATTCGAATCCATTTTTTCATTTCTCTTTAAAATGTTGAAATGAGAGACCTCTCTCCTTTTTTCATGATGGTTTTTTGTTTTTTTGCTTTTTTCTGTGATCATTTTAAGTGTTCAATTTGAATCCAATTTTTCATTTCTCTTTGGAGCATTCTTGTATTATAGTGCAATATTTGTTGCATGCTATGTTACGATAATCAAGAAAGTGGAAAGGGAATACATTAAAATGAGTAGCAGGATTTGAGGATTTTGGGTGTGAGATTGTATCCTAGATCCAATGAAAATTAGAATATAAAGCTTTAAATGTAATTCCAAGTCGAGGCTACACACACACACACACACACACACACACACACACACACACACACACACACACACACACACACACACATATACACATGCCGCTCCGTCACTGTGTTTGGAAATATATTTTGGGAAAAAGGTGAATTTTGTCGCATCTCAAGCAATGGTGAGGTTAATTGGGTAGGAACATTTTTATTTTTTAAGAGAAAGACACATAGAGGGGTAAATGTTTTATGAAAATATGATGTTTTGACATTCTTTCAGTATTGATAATTAATTTGACATATATTTAGGTCAAATTTGAAGTTAAAAATAAAAAAAAATATTTGTATTTGAGTATTTTTTAATATATGAAGTTATAACCAAATTTGATTTATTTTCTTTGCTGAACTTAATAGTGATGTTATAATCTTTATTTGTAATGGTGAACTTTTCAAATCTCATTGTTTCTGTATTAGAACCTGAACAAGAAGTAGGTGACTTAGAGCATGGACATGTATATGCACTAGCACTTACTAAAAAGATGAAAAATGTCATACATGTTTTACTTGATAGGGTTTGTTAACTATTAGGGAAGAGCTTATGCTTGGCAACTGCATTATTCCCCCCTCTTATAAATTTGTACGTACCATCTTTCAAAAGTGTAATGAGCATATAATAAATATAATAATTAAATAATTAATAACAAACATAATTAAGATGAAAGGACATGACTTTTCATTCACAGTTCCCAAGCCGTATTTAAGAGGCGTGTTATCAACCATTGTAATCATCTTTCATCCTATCATTAATATATACTTTCCTTATGGCTTATCAAATATTCCAGGTGTTTTGGCGAATAATATTGTATGGGTGAATAATTATTCGCTTCAAGTGGTATTAGAGCCTCGTTTGGCTGATCTCAGCCTTTGGCCTTTGATTTTTAGCTTGTAGCCTTACTTTAGGGGTTCCCTGAAATATTGGGCATTTTCCAAAAGAAAAAGAAAAACGTAAAAAAAGAAAAAAGGAAAAAGGTCTAGAAAATAAAAGAGAGAAGAAAAAAGTTAAAAATAAAAGATAAAAGAAAAAAAAAGGTAAAAAAAAGAAGAAAGGAATAGGAAAGTAAAAAAAGAAAAGATAAAGTAAAACAAACACATGGTTTTGCTTTTCGCTTCAACCCAGGTTTTGCTTTGATTTGAATTATTATAATATATTTATACCAGTTCATTTTTTTGTTTTATTATATAAAATAATAAAATAAAGATTTTTATTATATAATAATTAATACAATAATTAATTATTATTTAAAATAAAACTATATATTAAACTATATATATAATTTATAAAAACATTAATATAATTATTAATTAATTAATTAATTATTATTATTATAAAAATAAATGATAATCATTATTATTTATAATAATTATTTTTGGAAAAAAAAGGTTATTAACATAACGAAGAAGACCAATTAGTCAAGGAAAAACAAAAATTGGAAAGAAAAAAAACAATCGACGACTAGCTATAGTCCACATGACCATCTAGTGTCAAAGAAATAAGAAATCATGGAATCTGGTTTGCAAGTACAAATAGAGAAATTAGAAGCCAAAATAAAGCGCTATCAAAGAGACAATGAAGAATTAGAAGACATGAATATGAAATCAGAAGTACTCATTAAATTACATAAGATGCTAAAAGAGCGCAAGGAACAAAAACTTTCCAACTAGAACAATCATATAGAAAAATTGTCGGCCCAAATTAAGAAATTAAAAGACGAAAATGATTTCAAACATAGCCAAAGAAATCAAGATATAAGGAAAGAAATAATTGATTATGAAGCAGAAATAATACGCTTGAACAAAATGATTAACGATAGAGATGAAGAACTGATGCACATACGATAGAAATTAGAAGATCAAGAATCAGTGGTCGACCAGTATTGACAACAGATAAAAGTTCTTAAACAACAAAACAATGACTCTAAAAAGGAACACAAGCTGGAGATCACAAAGAGTAATAAAACAATATCCAAAAATTCTGAAGAAATTTTCAAATTAAGAAATCATAACAAAACCTTGATTACAAATTTTTTTTTGAAAAGTAGTAGCAAGAGGGAACACTCCGGTGAAGACCTCGAAGGAAAAATACTAGAAAAAAAGAAGAAGACTAGTGTCTAAATAATAGTAATCAGGAACTACAGAACCAAATAAAGGAGCAAGAAATTGGAAAAAAGTCACAAGATGAAAGAATAAAAAAGATTCAGAATCATAAACAATCTACTGGAGAACCAAGAAGCATAATCCAGGAAAATGCATCCAAAATTCAAATTGAGGAAGTGAAGACGGTCCTTGTCGCAGTCCAAAAGAAAGAAGAACAAACACCACCTACACCTTATAGACATCCTAATTATAATAATCATTTTGACCAACGATAGGGTCAAAATGGATATTTACAGAAGACTTATGTGGACATGCGAAAATATCGACATACTAAGCAACAATTGAGACGAATTGTCCCACAAATAGATCTTAGAGCTCCGATAAAAATAGATATGTGATGGACCACATCAGATATGATGCCACAATTCTCCTGGGGAATCCGTAATTCGTAATTGAAAATACAAAAGGGAAATAATTCCGAGACGACAGATTAAAAGAAATTAGACATTGATGTCAAATACATCTTTGAGGACAAAGATTCCCTTAAGGAGAAGGCAATGTAATGAACATAAAATAAATATAATAATAAACATAATTAAGATGAAAGGACATGACCTTTCATTCACAATTCCCAAGCCCTATTTAATAGGTGGGTTATCAACCATTGTAATCATCTTTCATCCTATAATTAATATATACTTGCCTTATGGCTTGTCGAATATTCCAGGTGTTTTGATGAATAATATTGTATGGGAGAATAATTATTCGCTTCAGAAAGTAATTGTTATTTTTAATTAGTCTTAGTATTTCCCCAGGAAAACACTACACATTTTGCATCTAGGGTCAAACTGATGTTCAATGGATAGTTCACAATTTGGGCATTGATATTCCTTATACAATAGAAAGCAACACATATGGGAATGGATATTCTTCAGTTAGCCTCAGAGGTGGTATTTATATGCTATATAATATTATATGATCCTTTTATGTGTATTATAGACATAAAATACCGAAGAGCTATGATTCACCATCAAGTTGAGGTTAATACCTTTTGTATTCCTGTATGGAATATTGGATTCATTCTTTATACTCATATCTGATTTTTTGTATGATAAGCTATAAAATAACACAAGTTAGTGGTTCGATATATTGAAAAAACAACAACAAGAATGTTCATATTGTATTCCTTTCAAGGGATATGGATGTATAAATAATCAAGGAAGTCTTTTATTTTGAGAGTAATTTATCATTATTACATAACTTCTAGAAAATTATGTTGAAAATTTGTAAATTTGTAAATTATGTTGAAAATTGTAACACGTATTTGTTTTTGGGGAAAAATGTAACTTGATTTATATGCTTTTCTTTCGCAGATTGTTTGATGAAGATGAAGACAAGGAAAATTTTGATCCTTCCTCAGGAAATCCAGTTTAAAGATCTATATATGTTAAGGGTGCTTTTGTAAAGGAATTTGTTGATGATGAAGCTGAACATAAAGATGAAGATGAAGACGAGGATATTCTAGTGAGGCATGATGAAGATGATAACTTTAAGGAAGATGAAAACTAAGACTTCAAGGATTTAGTGGAAACTGCTGAGGAAGAGCGGCCAATAGATCAATGGAGATGGGATGAACTTCATCGGAAATGGCTTGAAGAACAAGATTCTGCTAAAACTGGTGATATTTTTCCAAGCTTGGGATGTGGTTGGAGACAAAAAGGGGCCAGGAAGCCAATTCTTCTTAGTGAGGAATATGATGTTCCTAATTCAGTTTTCATGGACTGGTGATGCAAATCAAAGTCATAATGGACTTCTATGTTTGGAAAGGGCCATGGTCCTATATTTTTTTGGAGTTAGTATTTGGCCAAAAAATAAGACTAAATTTTAAGAAAGTGTGGACTGTGGGAGAAGTTAACTCATGATGCACCAAAGACTCAATAAATAATTTCAATATATTGCTTATAGCATGGTGATTGGTGCATAGTTCATTTCTTCCATGTACCCTAGCTTCCTCTTTAGCATGTCGTCAAGTAACATAGATTGGTTGAAGGTAACATGTTTCCAGGAAGGCAATGCCAGGACTGAAGGTACTAGGTTAAGTATACAAATTAATGATAACTGAAATGTTCAAATACATTACCATATGTTTAGGTTTTATTTTAGTAGTATCTAGAGATATAAGAACATGGATTTGTATCCATGTTGCTTCTTAATTTTCCCATCTTTTAAATTTTTTGCAGTTTTATAATTCACGTAGGATTCCAGATTTTTTAGGTGCTTTTTCATGCTCTTTTAAAATGGATGTTTTTACGAAATCTTGGACTTTTATATACATTTACAACATTGTTCACAAACAAGAGCAAGAAAGAGCTTTCTGAACTCTTTTCTTTCAGTAATTAGAATGTTCATATCATGGTATGTTGGATGAGACACTAAGTTGCTATTTACATTTTGTGAAGAAACTTTCTGATATGTAGGGTTGTTCTGTGGCATTTCCAAAAGATTTATGTTTTTACATGCATTTTGTGCTATCTATTTTGGGTCTTATTTTTTCTATTCGTACTTATTTGTATGCTTTTATAACTCTTATGGAAGGACAAACATTTCATTAGTCATTCATCCACTAAAGCATCATATTTATCAAGTATATTGTATGTCCATTCAAAATTCACAATGTGTTAGTATAAACATTAGAAAGTAGTATAGTAAATACTTTTCCTAGAATAGCTAGGGAATATGTTAGTTACTATAAATGCAACATCTAGGTTGATTTTCACCGTTCTCTCCTTGGAGGTCTCTTTGGAAAGAAAGTATTGTATTCTGAGGATGTTTCTTATGTCTTTCACTCACTTTCTGATCATGTGCAATTTTGAGTTGTTATGGAGCCATTTTTGTCAAAGATACATATCAAAATCTATTGCATAATGTTTTGGGGCCCGAATTTGCAGTTTCGTAATGTTTGATGTCTATTAAAGTAATTACAAGTTATTTAAATACAATAATAATTTTGCCTTATTTTGTGTACTCTCTAGAAGAGCATATTATGAGCACTGGTATGTATATCAAGAAACCTATGAAATATATGCAAAAAGGGATATATCCTCTATAATAGGACTCACCAAGTATTGTGAATCAACTCTGATTTCTAGGTTGGTGAGAGGAGCTGACTCTTTGGTCAAAACTTGCTCATTTTTGGTCAAACTCGACAGGATATTATCATTTTTTGGTGATTTTTATGGGTTTCAGAGTTATTGAATTTTTCTGAGTATATGATCCCTCATTCTTGAGTTTATGATCCCTGAATTTTTATGAATCCAGTTAATGCTGGGTTTTGTTGTGTCACTGAGTTAACTCTCCATTTTGGATTTCTTGAGCTGTTGCTGGGTATGAGTCTTGATTGGATAAATATTTTTTTTATTTGCGATTATTACAGCCCATAAAATCACAAAGGAAGGCCTTGGATTCAAAGTTTGAATTCCCAGGGATTCGAACTTGAACACAAAGCCTTGAAGCCTTGAATCCATTGAGGATTCTAGATATAGCTCGAGTCTTGTAGAGATTTTTCTCTGTGCAGTGGTTCTCTGATTTCCAAGTGCTTATCCAATGACACTATAGTAGAGATGGTAGAATCACTGATGATTCTCTTATAGTCACTCTTTATCTTGTGTTTACCATATAGATTATAATTGTTTTCGATGTTAATGCAACCATGCCCCTTTATCAAATAGGCAGTAATGAGTGATATGAAGGGTAATGAATGGGTCAATGACACTATGAAAAATCTCAAGGTATCTTCTCCAATTGGCTTGAATATGACCTGAAAATCAATAATTTCTTTCTTTCCCAAAATCTATTGTATTTTTAAATTTCAATCAATGATATGTTCTGAATAATGGTATCTTTTACCATCTGATATATTATGGATATATGCTCAGGTCAGTCTTCTTTATTAGCTGACACCTAAGTTACTCGGTTCATGTTTGTTTTCAAGTTCAAATTCAGTGACACTCAAAAGTTGTGTTAACTAAATCAAAACAGAAATAACCCCAACTACGGAAGGCATACATTAGTTTGAACTTTTGACACTTATGACTTGAAATGTTACTACAAGTGTCTTTGATCACATGTGATCATGTCTATTGTGTAATATATTTGTTTGTAATATCTTTACTTTAGTTTCTAGAAAATGTGTGTTTGAGTCTACTTTGCATCTAGTCTAGATTCTTGGACATTCTTTGGAGTTAAAGTGGTTCAAGGATAGGTAGTTGTCTTGGATTGGAGAGACTAAACACTTGAAGTTCATGCCCACAGGAGTGTTATGTCTTGCATGCTTAGATTCAATGTAGTAAATTGTTGCGTAGGCCCAATGGATAAGGAACTAATATCCCTGTCTATGCCTCCTTCTTATTTATTTTCTCATTTAGACTGATTATGTGATGGTTTTATTACATAATCACCTTGTGTATTCCTATCAAAACCCCCGCACTCTTACTTTAGGGAAACCCCCTCTGGAGCTGGCATGAACCAGGCCGAAGCCTAAGGGAGAATGGTGAGTTGACAATGGCCACTTCCCTGAGTTACAGAGTTTGTTGTAGGGCTGGCTCTACCTTGCAACTATAAAACCCCTACAAATTTTCAGCTAACATAAGGTTTTAATTTTAGAGAGGTTTAACATTATAGGACTTCTCCCACATAATCATTTTGACACTTGTTGAGATGCTTTTGGAGTCTTATTTTGTAATGTCCTCGACCTTCTAATAGGCGAAGAGGATGCTAGTATCACCAATCATATGGGAAATTAGCCCCATGAAGATGAACATGGATATAGTGTTGAAATAAAAAACTTAAAACATAAAACATGCTAAGAAACATAAACCTTCACATGCATAGTGGAAGCAAACATTTATTCATTCAAGCATACCACATGTTCATCATATTAATTATTCCGTAAATATAAATGCAGAGACAAAATACTTAAGAATACTCATCTTAAAAAGGACTCGTCCCCCAACCAGCTATGTCGCTGCAACGTTCCACCTAACCATAGGCTGGCATGCTCATCAATCTCTCAGCAACACTGCCACCCCCGAGCTAGGTATGATTCCTCAAGGAGTAAGGGTCAAATAAGGATTACACGTAGCTAACGTACACAAATCAACCAAGCCCACATAGTAGGATTTAACAGGTTGTCAAGGAGTTAGGGAAGGATAAATGCTAAGCTGGTGGCCTCAACGAAGAGCTAAGGATGCCTACACCAGAGCTAACCCTGACCTCTAAGACATACACACACCCAGCACCAGGAATCATTCCTTTATTTGTTTCATAGTCCCTCAGGCCTTGAATTCCCTTTCCAATATTATTCAAGGGTTGTGGAGAAGAAATCCAGTGGTCTCACTCTATCTGAGTGGCTCTAAACACCAATTTCTCAATCATACCCAGCCTCTAATCCTATTCTCAATATTCCGAAGACCAACCACTGCATACTGTAGTAAAACAACATTTCATAGCTATGTGAAGGAGGTGAAGACGATAGGGTGACAACCCCAAACGACAAGCTGAGCACAACTCAAGGCAAACATGACGTTTCAGAGTTGTTCTTGGCCATAGCATGGCCAAAACAACTCAGTAATAACCCAACAAGGTACTTGCATACATAACAACCTAGAATCAGGGTAAGTCAACAACAACCCCAATCATATAAGGAATAGGTGGCAGCATTACATCGTCTGCAAAAAGGGAAAGAAGTTAGATTCCCAACACTGAGCCCACAACACACGATCCTTCATGCAATCGCTGGAGAAAATTACATAGACCAGAAAATGGAAAAAGGAACAGACTCCCAATTTAGTCATGAGGGAAAAAGACACAGCCAACAGTCACAGTTTAGCATTGAAACACAGGGAAAAACCACGGTAATCTTTAGAAAATTACACATTGTAAAGGAAAACACAGTCAACAATGCGTGGAGGAGACTGCAACCAGCATTGAGTGAGGGAACCACCGCAGTCTTTAGCTCCCAATCCACTATGAAGGATGGAATAATACCCAATCTAATAATGTGTGGGGGAAAGAAATCGGTTCTCTGCGTGGATGGAAGGAACACAACCACAGATCGACAAACACATGAGAGAGGGAAGTCGAACCCCCAAACAATGGAATGTGGATTCTTTTAACTCGGTCTGTGTGAAGGTTAATGAACAACCATGATCGGGATAGTGGATAGGCCAAACGATGCATTGTGGAGAGAGTGTGAGCGTATTGGTTTCCTACTATCCCATAGCTACCCCCACTAACAATAAAAGATAAGGTGGTTGACACATGGAGAACTCCCAATGGCCCCCATGGGTTAGACAAGCCCCCCTTAACCTTAGGAATCATGCCCTTTTCATTTAACTTTGCACCGTCATAACTGGCTGTAGGTTTATTTTAATTGATGTGCATACTTACATGATGCCAAAACTATAGTGTGTCGGATATCATGATGTACCATCGGCAGTGATCCCTATTGCCGAAACATAACACAGCCTAATCGATGGTGGGGATTTTTCCTTTAGCTCCAAACCACGATTTATTACAATATATACATCATGTACCTTTTAATGCAAACAGGGTCAAAACCGGGGCATTACAATCCCTTCCCCTTTGGAATAACACCGTCCTCAGTGTTCCAATACATAGGAATACATATACAATTTGCACATCAAATTTTCAAAATTTTGCAGATCTGTCCCATGTTCAGTTATTTACTTTGAACATTCAGGACTAATCCCCTTGGATTCCACGTACTTCTCTTGTTGGTTCTCAGCTATTGGCTTATCCTGAAGTCTAGGAACTTTGTGGCCACTGCCCTCTTTATGTTCCCTCGTTGGGTAGTCCCGACGTAAGTGATGTCCTCCGCATTCCCAGCATTTTGCTGGCTACCTCATCTTTCCCTGCTCAATTTCCTTTGATTATTCATGCTTGGACCATTTCTTAACAGATCACTTGGACGAATGTTACATCATTGGTACACTTCCCTTGCCTTTATGGATTGCTTCGAGAAGGATTTTGACCTCCTTTCGCAAACCAATAGAGTCTTGCAAAATCTGGTGGTTCATCTCATTCTTCCTTTTCTGTATCTTGAACATCTCTGCAAGATTCTCTTGGGTCCTTGAAATCGTTTGGAGGAGACTTCCAGCCAAGTCCAATAACTTTTGGTCTGCTGCCATGATCAATGTGCACCACTATATTTCACCATTCATGTCCATTCTTGGGCAGGGAATTAACCATTTCAGCATTCACAATTTACTTTAAGCAAATACACACATTCTATTTTCAGTCATACATGCATTCAACAACCTTTTGTTTTCTCAATGCATATATATATATAATCAAAAGGAAAGAGAAAGCAGCAAGAGTTGTTTTCCCTCTTTGTTTTGTTCCATCTTGGAACCCACACCGCCACTGTGGCTTGTCATGCTCTCAACCTCTTTCACTTCGCCATGAATGCTGGACCAATCCCTCTTGGTCATGACACTTAGTGTCTCCAGTCTATTTTAGACCTCTCAACCATGGAGCCTCCCCACATGGTTTGTCTTAGCTACTAGGAACTTCACAGTATCACTATAACCTTTTTCATTACTACTCATTCTAAGCTCTTCAGGGAAGTCACATGTCCACATGCACCCCTAGGATGCTCTCATAGTCCTCACTTCCAGCGATACCTATATTCAAACATTGAATAAATTCACATGTTTAGCTTATTCCCATCATTTTTTATCTCTTAAATAAGAGCTTAAAACATCATAACCAAATCATATACACATGCATATTTAGAATCAATAATTCCAAAATAATCCAATACTTATCTGTATTGTGCGTTTCCTCATTGGTCCATAGGATCCTGCTTCGCTTTGCAAGCTTGGGGATCGCTTATGGACTTGGATGTTAGGTCAGTGCACAGGCTACTTCACAACATCCTTTTAGCTATATATCAGGGACAGTCAAGCCAACCTTCAGTTGGGTTTGTCAAACCATCAACAAATCACCTATACTTATATCAACAATACACTTATATCAACAACCAATCATCAGCCAAGCCAACACCGTTGGGTTTATCAAGCCATCAAAAATAACACATGCACTTATATCGACCATTTCTAGGTTTCATTTCCAGTAGTGAGCTCTAATGCCACTACCCCATATCACACAAGAGACCATTTCCTTCTCTGAGTTGACAGTCCGTCGGAAATGTCTCCTTTTTCTGTGCCCTTTAGAGAGACCACTCCCTTCTCTAAGTTGATAGTTCCTCAGGAATGTCTCCTTCTCTATGCTCTTTAGTAGAAGGTAGGATGAGCTCAAGCCTTTCTCCATTTAGTGTACAATACCAGGCTACATCTATTTAGCCTGACAACACAAGCAATGTAAGCATATTTGTTAGCGTTATTGCTCCAAAATTGTAACCATATTTCACACCATTCACTATCAAGTATTGAGACACCAGGAGTGCTTCCACTCCCTAGTGTGTAATCAATATTGAAAAAAAATTCCATGATATGACATCGGGAAAGTGTGCACCCTTTTTCGGTGTGTGCCATGTAGGCCCTATGCATACTCAAGTAGTCTGCCATAATGTAAACAAAATCAAAACATGCTCTGCATATTGAATTTAAAAATTTGACATGCATATTCTTAGCTAGGGTCGCATAACACTTATCCATTTGCCGAAGCAGTTTTCCTTCGTTAAGGAGGAATGGGGGCTCCCTTCTCTGAGTTGATAGTCCCTCGGTTTGCCATCCCAACTCCTCTTCTCATGTCGTATCTTACTGACATCATCTATACCATCTCACTCATGTTGCTTACCAAATATGTAGTGTAGATGAGACATTTCTAAAATGTCCAATGGAGTTTCACCTGAAACCCATTCCAAGATAAGGGAAAACCTTCCCATGAAGTTTGGTTCCTGTAGGACAACACACATGATCTTCCTACAATTTGTACCCCTGGCACATTTATCAAATAGCCAAACAATAAGTCATTATCTGATAATACAATCCAAATTTGATTGTTCCATAACCGAGCAATAACATTATTAATTAAATTCAGTGAGAATTTGCAACTCTGTTTACTACAGAAATTGACTTGCTTGGCAATGAGGTGATCCTGATTTGTGGGTCTCTTGTAATCAACACCACTATGCCCATTATAATTCTATGGTTCATAACATGAACACTCACTTTCATTGCACCCTCCCGACACAATTCTATGCAAGCCAATAGTGATTAGTAATGGTTATCAATTTCTCAAACCTGAAATTCACAAATTCAAATTTGACAACTCATTATACATATAAACTAGTTTCACGGCCATGAGACTCTTCTCATGAGTTTTGGCTCTTTCACGTGGTAGATATTTGGCATTCACCATGGTCTTACTCTCATTGCCATGCTCCAAACAATCTACCTGAAACCTGAACTTCAATCAGCCAAACACTTGGTAAGTCTTGATGCATATAACCTTTTCATTGCTGGAACAATCACTAAAGCATTTTTGGAATTTATAAAATTCCAATACTTCCAACTATTAATCGCATCAATATTACCAAAACTCATTTACTTCACGCAATCATTATCATAATTTAGATTACAAGGTATAGTCACGTCATTCATGTAATTTAAATGAAACATTTAGATACTCCTTACTTCACAAGCGTATCATTTGTACCACCTTGCCCTTCCATAGAGCATTTCCGGTAGCCAGTCGATCATGGCTACTTCTTCATGCACTTACTATCCTACATTCATAACAACTCTTGAAATGGTTCCATAATTGTCATCAATTCATCATTTCAGCCATTAGTTATTCATAATATCACATGTGCTATCTTAATGCATTCATGCAATGCATCACAACATTTGCACCCATACTTAGGTAATCATTTACTTGCACCCTTCATATGCATCCATTCAATGCATAACTACAAGATGTATGAAATATTTTAATGCATATCCAATCAATGATATCTTGCATTGATTTAGGAATACTATGCATTCAAACATACCATGCATGGCATAACCATGACTACTTCATATAGGATGCATTACTATAATCAAGATCATTAGTGCTTACGTTCTTCGGTCTACTAAGCTCATAGCAACATAATACAGGCATAACATATTTCTATATGAAGGTAGTATAACATTCAAATATCCATATGGTATGAGATCTCTTACCTTTACCACTCTAGGAAATTGTCATAATTAAACTCTTACCTTCATGGGTCCTACTTAAACCCTTGACATTACCAGTTTGGTTGGTCCTTTGCAAGAGATTGCAGAATTTGCTCACGAACTTTTGATTTCGTACTTGTTTCCTTATCCCTTTCTTCGTATGGTTTCTAGTCACATTCGTCAGCATCAGCAACATATTCATCCATGTTCATGTTGTCGTTGGTTTTTTTTCCACTAATTCCAACATCAATGCAATAATCATCATTAGTGGTTCATTATAAACATATAATCCTCACTATTTTTACCAACATGTAATATCCTATGCATGAAAGGCATATCCTCATACATTTCATGTATAAAACTTATAAAATGTATTAATAATCAGCAAGGAAACTTCCCTTTTTACGTTCCTCATCCTTGCATGGAACTCCTCTTCCACACAACAGTTGATTTGACTGCATGGTCTTGCTACTTCTAGGAACGCAATTTCCCAGATTTGTCCATTTGACAGGAGCACCTTTCTCTTTTAAGAAATCACTTAGCAATCTGCTACTTCACACTCAGATTCTAGTGGCTCTCCCTTGTTCCCTGCTGGATAAGGTTTCCAACGCCTATCCATATGCTTCATTCTGACCACGGGTGTGAAAACCACATCATTTCAAAAATGATGGCAAAACACACCACTGAATGTTGGGTCTGAAATGCGAACTCGCGCCACCTAGGGTTTTCTTCCTTTTTCAATCCTGAAACTAATGAGAACCCCGATGAGAAATTCACTGCAAAGCCCACTGGAGCACTAGATAGAACTGCTAAAAATTCCACTAGAAAACCCAATTTTCTTTCTCCCTATCAAGTCCCTTCCCAACTATGTTTTCAATGCTTCGGTGGTCAAAATGCCTAGCTCATCAGTGGTCTGTTCCTTTATTTTTATTCGACGTTTCAGCAGGAGAAACAACTAGACTTTCAATTTGCATCAGCGAGAAAATCGATTGTTCATCGGATCCTCTCCTTACTAATCTTTCGACGTTTCAGCGGCTGAAACCTCTAATTTATTTCGTTGTATCGACAAGATGGTCATCTACTGTTTCAAGTTTCATCGGCGATTCCTTGGTCTATTTGCATCCATAGTATCAGGTCCGTAATCATCTATTCCTATGAACTTCATCGGTGATAGCATAGACTAACCTATTGCGTTGACGGCCGGGTGCCCTACGCATAAGACGGATAGTCCCTTCAGCTTTCACAATGATGGCCCACAATCAAACTATATCTTTCACAGCTCATGATTTTGTCGGCGGTTGGAGTGACTAGGATTTTGCGGCATCGACACTCAGAGAACATCGGGTGATTAGTTCTTTATATGGCCACAACGGCGGCCCACGATCTCTCTATGCCTTCCACAGCCATGGGTCTATCGACGGTCATAACAATGTCCATCGATGGAATAGTCTACTAATCAGCTGCAACGGTAGATGCTCAATCAACTAAATTTATTCGACATAGCTCATCGGCAACTGAATCACCTAATCATCAGTGATGTGATCAACTAACCATCGCCGATGGCTGATGATTCTACGACTTAGAAAAAATTTCGAAATTTTTCTCTTTAGTCTTCTTTTCCACCGCTTCATCGGCTCAACTGTCTCTTATTCTCCACTGATGTGAAAAATTCCTCTACCTTCCATTGATTCTATCAGCTCCATCTCCCCTATCCTTTTTCAATCAAAGCAACTGCTTGTCACTGCCATAGTTATCAGAACCATAATTCACTAACACCTCAGCATCGGCAAGTGGAAGACTAATGTATCGGCAGAATAGTTCACTCAGTAGCCGCAATGGCAGGTCATCATCTTCCATCTTTTTCTGATCAGCGGTCCAATCTACTAATGATTTTTTATTGGCAAATTGAAGCATAACCTGATTGGTATTGAAAGTCGAAACTTTTCCCATCGGAAGACTACTGCTCTAGGCTTCCGCAACGGCGAGTGCACGAACCACTATCGTCTTCCAATGGCCAATGATTTTGGGCCTTGGAGAAAATTTTTGATCTTTCTTTACTCATTCGGTTGTCGAAAAGTCTTCCTCTGCAATGTTGGTGGTCGCAAGCTCTATTTGTCGAAAATATAGTCCTCTAGCTATCCATAATGGCGGCACAAGATCATCTAATTCATTCCAGTTTTCATCGGCGATACACACAACTAACATGCTCCGATGGCCAATGAAGTCAACACTTAGAAATTTTTTGAAATTTCTATGCCATTGACGGTCGGAGGCTCTATCCGTCAGAAGGATAGTTGTCTAGCCATCCAAAATGACAGCGCTCAACCAGCTAAGAATCATCGATCCATCTATCTAAGTGTTCCGATGTGCCGACGGCCAAAACACTTAGAAAATTGTCTGAATTTTCCTCCTTTGTCTCCCACCGCATCGGTCGTCGGATCAATTATCTGTCGGGTGGCCTTCCCACTAAGTGCTCTGCTGCATCAGAAGAACTTGTCACTAAGTTTTTCGACGAGCGGACATTCTGGCACTTGAAATTTTTGTGAAATTTTCTTGTCTTCACCCATTTTTCCTGGTTTCTTCTGGGTAGTAGGAAACTTGCCTCTATTAACTATTTATCATGGCCCTCTGAGGCCCAAATGCTGCAACATAAGCTCTGTCACTGCATCTTCACAGCCCGTTCAAGCCCATGCTGCAACCTTTAGCTCTGATACCATACTGTAATGTCCCCGACCCTCTGACCGACGAAGAGGATGCTACTATCACCAAGCATATGGTCAAGTAGCCCCATGAATATGAACAGGCATATAGTGCTGAAATAAAAAACTTAAAACATAAAACATGTTAAGATGAATAAACCTTCACATGCATAGTGGAAGCAAACATACATTCATTCAAGCATACCACATGTTCATCATATTCATTATTTAGTAAATATAAATGTAGAGACAAAAAGTTAAGAATACTCATCTTTAAAAAACTTATCTTGCAACCAGCTACGTCACTACAACGTTCCACCCAACCATAGGCTAGCATGCTCATCAATCTCTCAGGAACATTGCCACCCCCGAGCTGGGCATGATTCCTCAAGGAGTAAGGGTCAAAGCAGGCTTACACGTTGCCAAGGTACACAAATCAGCCAAGCCCACAGAGTAGGGTTTAACAGGTTGTCAAGGAGTTAGGGAAGGCTAAATGCTAAGCTGGTGGCCTCAACGAAGAGCTAAGGACACCTACACCAGAGCTAACCTTGACCTCTAAGACATCCACACACCCAACACCAGGAATCAGTCCTTTCTCTATTTCACAGTCCCTCAGGCCCTGACTTCCCTTTCCAATATTCTTCAAGGGTTGTGGAGAAGAAAGCCGGTAGTCTCACTCTGTCTGAGTGGCTCCAAACACTAGTTTCTCAAGCATACCCAGTCTCTAATTCTATTCTCAATAGTCTGAATACCAACCACTACATACCGCAGTAAAAAAATAGTTCACAGCTCTGTGAAGGAGGTGAAGACAACAGGGTGACAACCCCAAATGACAAGGTGAACACAACTCAGGTCAAACACGATGATTCAGAGTTGTTCTTAGCCCTAGCGTGGACAAAACAACTCAGCAATAACCCAACAAGGTACTTGCATACACAGCAACCCTGAACCAGGGTAAGTCAACAGCAGCCCCAATCATATAAGGAAATGGCGGCAGTATTACACAATCTACAAAAAGGGAAAGAATTTAGATTCCCAACACTGAGCCCACAACACATGATCCTTCATGCAATCGCTGGACAAAATTACATAGATAAGAAAATGGGAAAAGGAACAAACTCCCAATTTAGGTATGAGGGCAAAAGACACAGCCAATAGTCACAGTTCAGTGTTGAACCACAGGGAAAAACCACAACAATCTTCGGCAAATGCCACATTGTAAAGGAAAACACAGTCAACAATAAGTGGAGGAGACTACAACCAACATTTAGTGAGGGACTTGTCGCAGCTTTCAGCTCCCAATCCACTATGAAGTATGGAACAATACCCAGTCCAATAATGTGTGGAGGAAAGAAATCGGTTCTCTGCATGGATGGAAGGAACACAACCACAGACCGACAAACGCGTGAGAGAGGGAAGGCAAAAACCCAAACAATGGAATGTGGATTCTTTTAACTCAGTCCGCGTGAAGGTGAATGAACATCCATGATCGGGATAGTGGACAGGCGAAATGATGTGCCATGGAGAGAGTGTGAGTGTGGTGGTTTCCTGCCAGCCCATAGATGCCCCCACTAACAACAGAAACTAAGGTGGTCGACACATGAAAAACTCCCAATGGCCCTCACGTGTTAGACAACCCCCCCTTAACCTTAGGAATCATGCCCTTTTCGTTTAACATTGCACCGTCGTAGCTGGCTGTAGGTTTATTTTAAATTGATGTGCATAATTACATGATGCCAAAACTATAGTGTGCCCGATAGCATGATGTACCATCGGCAACAATCCCTATTTCCGAAACATAACATAATGGAATAGACGGTGGGGATTTTGCCTTTAGCTCCACACCACGATTTATTACAATATATACATCATGTACCTTTTAATGCAAACGGGGTCAAAACTGGGGCATTACATATTTAAAGTCAATTTCAGCAGTAAAGTCATACCTAGATAAACTCTGTACTCAACTAGCCAATTATGGAAACTCATAATAGTCATATAGCATCCATTGGGGAATGAGACATGACATTCATGCATATCATACTTGGAACATATTTTCCTAACATAAAGGACTTGTTTCCATTGGAACTTGGAATGGATTGCAACCAACAATGATGACCCTTTTCTGGGCATATTTTTGTGGTAGATTGGTGAGTTTGTAGGAATGTATAGCAAACTTAGAGGAAACCAAAGCTGAAGATAATCTCAGCACACCCATAAATCCACATTTGAAATTTTTGTAGCATCCCTCTTAACAACCCAAATATTCGATCATAGAGTCAAATTGTTAAAAACACTGTTATATGGTCTCACCCCAAAACCCGCTTTCCCTATTTCTTGTTTCATTATCATTTCTCCATTTCCCATTTTTAGTAGCATATGGGCATGGGAGATTCAATTGTAGTTATAGTACACAGAATTTAGGGGGTTGCAATAGGATTTAAATCACATAAAAGACATCGAGCTAGTAATAGTGTGCTCATTTCTATCATTTACATGGTTCCTCTGGATATGGTTTACCTTTGATGATTCTATGATCTCAATTGATGCTTACTCAAGGAGAAATGCGTTCAAAGTTTCACCTACTTTATACAATCCTTTTTGCAGCTTTAATGATTTTTCTGCTTTCATTTTTCTAATTAACTACAATAACTATGGTAGCTTGATAGATGCGTTAATTCTTTTGCATGATTAATATTTGTGTGTTTATGTTTCTGGTTTCTATTCTTTCAACTTAGAATTGGACCACTATGCCCGAACTTTGAATCATTTTTCTAAAATGTTATGTTTTGAAAATGTTTATCTAGATAACCATGATAAAATTAGTTCCTACTATTTTGGTGTCTTATCATTAACTAATATTTTGTAAAAGCTAGTGTTGTTGGTGTGTCTATTTTAAGTTCTTGTGTTGGCTCTATTGTCGTGATACCATGATACTGATACTCATGTTCACATTTTTTCTAACCTTTAAAAACTAAAACAGTTTCTATAAGAAGATTTCACAATGCAAAAGTACTTTTTGAGAAACCATGATCTTTGTTTTCCCTTTAAGTACTATTAGAACTAGGCTTAAAGCCTATCAAACGAACAGGCTTTTATTGAAGCATGATAACTGTTGTTCTGTTTTTATTTTTAAGGGATTAAGGCCCTTAGAAAGGAACTGAACTCTTCACATCTCATTTTTTGGTTGAGGGGTGACATACTTAGTGCCCAGTAAATGCCTATTGATAAGCATGATGTCTTCAAAATATGTCTTTAGCTCATCTACATTTTTTAAGTGATATCATTTTGATCAGTGATGTGACATATAGTTCATAACTTGTTTTTCACATCTTGGAAGAATATTCAAGTTGATCAAATTCAAATGAGCTGAGAGTGGGGAATATAATCCCAAGGGGAATAATACACTAATTGTCGAAACTCAGGCCATTTATTGCATCATCGAGCTTAGGGCACAATGGAGGTGTGGGAAGCTTAAAGAAAATCAACAGGTTGAAAAGGCCAGTGAACAATGTTGATTGGCTTGGTAGAGAGATGCTTGAGATGAGGATAAGAGACAACAAATTGGATATTGATGATGAGAAAGTAATCTAATATTCTTTTCCTTAAGAGAAATATTTGCATTTGAAGCAAGAAATGAAAGGAGGCATTTATTGTATGCTTGTTTCCTATTTTCATGGAAGGATTTTTTATACATGGTTCTTCCCTCACATGTCAATGCAAATCAATTGCAGGATATTGAGCCAGCTATTGTTGATGGTATGGGTGCAGATTCATGCCACATCATAGCTACAACCATAGGTGGCAGAAATGGCCAGCCTAAATAGGTTTACCTAATAATTGTGATCACAGTGAGAATTCATTAGGGCACAACCAAGAATCTTAGTGAATAGTTTCTTTATGGATATTTTTTTCCAATTGTTTATTTATTATTTTATTGACTTAATAGACCATCGGTTAGATTGCGGAACATGTGGTTGGAACATGGTCTTCTGGCATTGTCTTTCAGGTCATAACTGACTTCTTTATTCCAAAATGGGGATTTTATATAATGTTTTTTTTGTGTTTGGAATGAAAATTTATGATGATTAGATTGTGGAGGATAAATGCAAAGAAACTGGAGAAATTTTTGCAATCAATAATGTTCTCCAAGACAAGCGGTACAAGAACCAAGAGCTACAGATAATGCATAAGTTAGACAATACAAATATTGTTTCTCTTAAACACTGTTTTTTCTAAACGGCAGACAAAGAAGAACTTTACCTTAATCTTGTATTAGAGTATGTGCCAGAGACAGTAAATCACATTGTGAGGCACTACAACAAAATTAACCGAAGAATGCCACTCATTTATGTTAAACTCTATAGTTACCAGGCTTTTTATATTTAACTTCTTCCTTACATTATCCTATTTTTGTGAAAAAAATTAGACATTCCTATCTAGTAATAGATCAAGTTAAATTTTGTAGTCTGAGATGAATTGAGAATTTGAGAAACTTTAGATATGGAATTATTAGGACTATAATATTTTTACATGATGAATTGAATGCTGGTTGAATTGAATGGATCTAATTGCTAGCATGTATGGTTATATATTCTATTCTTCCATAAAGCCGAAAGATGCAGTATGGTAGTCTATGGAACTACATAAAGATACAAGCAAAGTTATAAATATGTAGAAGGGAAAATTTTAAAAAGAAAAAAAAAAGACATTTTAGCAACCAAATATGTTTCAAACACTTTGTTTGTTATTTCATCATCTTATTGGCTTTAATGGATAGTCTATATTATAATTGTTTCACTTTTGGATAGTAGATTTCTAAGTATATGTAAAGGGTACTTTTAGTTTTAAGGGTATTTCACATGAGAATTGCATAACATATTGACCCTCATCTTTATTAAAAAGTTTTTACATAATTCCACTAATTGTTTCCATAATCGAATATCAAACTTCTTAGTAAACAATTTTGCATGGTACTAATTACCTTTGTGTATTTCAGGTGCATTTTACCACTACCATACCCAAGGGAAAGCACAATAAAGTGTTTCTGTAGCTCGGATATTTTCTTCATCCCTAGATATACATCAAAGGCATCACTATCTAATCTAGTTCATTTTTTTCTACTTTACAAGTGATATTTTTTATTGGATTTTGTAGGAGTGAACTTAACTAAGTGAGGCATTGAGTATGAAGAGCCTGTTGCTGAGGATTTTCCATTAAGTATGAAGATCTTGCTACTGAGGCTTTCAAGCTTCTAAGTATGGGTTAATTGAAGCTGCTGCGGGATCTAAGTATGGCTTAGCATCCAAGTACAAGTGGGATGGTTTAGTCATTGTAATATTTTGAAAATTCATCGATGTACTAGATGATTTTCATGTAAACTTATATGGATATAGTTTTGGAGAAAACCCATATTTATTATAATACTTGAAATTTCATATAATATAATTTGTTCGATTTAAAATTTATATGGTTGTAAATTATATTATTTATAAGTGTTGTAATTAACTAATTAATGCAACATTGCATAATTCACATGTGTATTAGATGATGATAAATAATGTATGATTATTTTTTTAATTTAAACATAATGTCATATTAAAAATTTATATTGATTAATAATGGACACCATTAAAACTACTAAAATATAATAACCACAATAAAATGACTAAATTAGTGACAAATAAATGAGATTAATGACCAAAACTCGCATATAAAATGAACAAAAATTGAGAGATACATGAGCAAACAAGCAGATATAAATGACAAAAAAAGACCAAAATTCGCATATCAATGACCAAAAAGTAGTTTTGGTAGCTAATTTACCATCTTTTATAACGCGACAAAATTGGTCATATTCTAGTTTGTCATGTGGTCATTAATTTGGTCATAAATGTGGTCATATATTCAAATATATGACCAAATTAATGAAAATATATATGACCAAATTAATGACCAAATAGTGAGCCATAAATGACCAAAATAAAAATTACCAATTTTGGTCGCGTCATAAAATACCATAAATTAGCCACTAGAAATCGCCAAACCAAAAATTGCCGTTGATATGCAGATTTTGGTCATTTTTTTTAATCACTAATCCCTCATTTTCCACTATTGGATGGGAAAGGTTGGGTTCCTAAGGTCTTCTAGGTCATCAGGGTTTGGGTTCTCTTTTATGAGCTTTGTGCAGGAGAGAGAGGGTTCCAATTCCAAAATTGAGATAACAATACCAAGAATCTGTTGATGGACAACTGTATATTAGCTAGATGTCCAACTATGAGATACAAGAGTTTATTAGGAGTTCGGAGGAGCTTATTAGGAGTTCAAACGATTTAATTAGGATTTTGAATCTTACATGACTACACATTATCTAGACTCCTAGATGTCAAATGGAGTTAGACTAAGCATTAAGTGATTAGAGTTGAAGTTAAGCTAATAGTTGTAGAATCATTGGAGTTAAGCTAATAGCTGTATCTAAATGTTAAGCTAATGCTTATCCAATATAACTGTGATTAAAGTTAAAGTTAAGCTAATAACTCTAGAATCATTCGAGTTAAGATAATAGTTCTAGAATAATTGGAGTAAAGCTAATAGTTATATCTAATAATCAATGGAGTTAAGCTCGTACTTGTATCTAATAGTTAAGCTAATAGTTATCGAATCTAAATATTATTAGAGTTGAAGTTAAGCTAATAGTTCTAGAATAATTGGAGTTAAGCTAATATTTGTATCTAATAATCATGGATTTCAGATGGAGTTGTATCTAACAATCAAATAATTGAAGATTAATTTAATTTTTACAATTATCACTAACTCTACTTTTCACATGTTAATTAAGTTATTTTTTATTTTTTTGAATTATTAATTTGGACTAACACCCATAGAATAAATCTCTATAATACACTTGTCTCATTCTTGTTTAATCTTGGACGATGCCCATAGAATCAATCTTGACAGTACACTTGTCTCGTTCTCATCTGTAGATGAAAAATCATAGATGGTAGTCCACCCAAAAATTCTAAGATATATACGCATATTGACGTAATTATAATTAATTAATCAAAATCGAATACCAAACTAATTGATATAAGAAGAAATTTTTCAAAAGAAGTCATCGGTGATGTTAAGATAGCAACTTTAAGATGGAAACATTGATGGGAAACGTTGAAGTGTTAAAAATATGAACAACCTCAGTCTCTCACAAGTGAAGGGATAAAGGCTAGACTAAATACTATAAATAAATGCAGAAGAAAAAAAAAAGAACTCCAATCAAAACCTCCATACCAGAAACCGAGTAGAACATGGACATTGAAATCCTTGTCCTTATCATGGTTGATTGGAATTTTATTTGAAATCTAAAATGATCTATAAAGATGATAGAGAGGAAGAAACATTTGGTGGCTACTCAACATTAGGTTAATTATATGTAGGTGTCCTAAGTTTGAGCAGTCTATTTATAACCATGGAGCCATGGTGTGATCTTGGCACCAAGATGGGTATGTAGTATATGTAGAACCCTCACCATACTTCCACGCTAATGTTGTATGCAAATCCAAGGATGACTTCAAAGTCCTAGGATGTAGCGGTCAGATGATACTACACATAAGGAATTATGTGTTGATGTATTTGTAACTTCAGAAGATATTCTGATGTATATTATCATTGTATGTTGTTGTACCCCCATTGGGGATGTGTTACCCCTTTACAGGATGTCTAAATTATCTCTAGACCTTGATGTACAACCTCCATTGTAAGTCAGGGAAATAGTCCCCAGTGTAACATCATGTAATATTTAATTGTGGTCTCTCTATGAGAATTGGTCCCCATGTGAGATGACATGTAGGCTTCAGTATTATATTTGGTTAGTGAATTTAAAGCATATAAATAGGGATGCACTCTCCCTCATTTATACACACCTAACACACTCTCTAAGGATTTTGATAGAGAGATACAGTTAGAGTAGGAGAGAAAGATAGATGTTGAACATTTCTTATTACTGCTTTTGATCATCTTATTATTCTAAAGAAGTTTGCAGGGTTTTCATCTTTGTGTCTTGTGTATATTTTATATCTTATGTATTTTTCTATACTTGTTATTCTTTCAAATAAATATCCTAAATAATATAATAAAATATTAAGAAAATATAACATGGTGTCAAAGCCTCTCTTAAAGAAGGCACTGTGGAGCTATGGGACTAGGGATTCCTAGTTGAAGGTGTTCTCTACACAGATCATCAAGCAACGAGGGATAGGATAACTCACCTCACTAGGGCGCATCCGCTGGTGGTGTCAGTTTTTGAATCGGAGAAGTTTCATTGTACATCCTAAATGTGGTCGCAATGGAAGCTAATGGAAATTAGGGTTTCGTGCCTAAAAAACCTAGAAGACTAAATTTAGTAATCCCAGAAATTTTTCTATAACACGATATTGGAGAAGGATTAGAAGACAAAATGTTTACAGGATTAAGATAAATTCATGTTGTACACTATGTAAATGTTTCATCCTAGTATTCTCTATACTTCAGGAGATATGGTTCCTCCAAATGAGGGTTCCAACCTCCTCCATAATACAATCCTAAACAGGTGGCCTAGGGAGATTTGCTATATCTCGGGCTAGGAAGGTCCAAAATAAATTTCACAAGATGTTAAAGGTAGGGAACCTACTTTTGTGTCTGTGGTACGATTTTCAGACCCATAATGTGAAAGAGTGACACATGGAAGTCTGTACAAGTTCACTATGATGAACAATCCCCAAAATAGTAACCTTCATAAAATATGAATAAGTCCCACTTGAAGATTCCATTTCTACTCTAACCTATGGGGTTGGAAAGAATACTTATCAAGATATCATGGTGATAATTTTCACACCTTAAGGATCCAAAATGTTGGTGATACATCAAAATAAATATCAGTCATTTATGCAGAAGAAACTGGAAAACTAGGACTTTCTGTTTTGGGAGCTTCTCTCCACTTTTTCAGAAAAGGAGTACATTGGAAAAATCACCTTGAAGAGGCCCATATTTCTACCCAATCAGACATTTGAAATTCCAAGTTTTGAAAATAAGGGTTTCTATGACAAACTCTAGATCAAGGAGCTCCGAAATGAGGATGGACACCTCAAATTAGTAATATCTAATTTTTTGCTATTTACATTTGAGGTTCTCATTTCAAAATGACTAATTAGACCAACTTAATGACAAGCTTGGTGAAGCTGACAAATTTTGAGTGTGGATGTTTTGATGCCTGGAAATTTGTAGGCAACAATAGCAAGGGATTCTCCCCAGTCAACATTCCCAACTAGCCCAAGACTGTTTGGTATGGGGAATCCGTCTAGTTTGCGGTTCGATTATCGTAGATCAAGTAAGAAAAAAAAGGGTTTTACCAGTTGTGGCCCGGTCCATCATGTATATTTTTGTATTTTTTACTTTAAGTATGATATGCAAGTGCCTATCTAAGATGCATATTGATAAAGAATACGAGGAGTGGTCACAATGTGATGCCCAGGTTCTTACCTCTCGTCTTAGACTCTCTCGCATCTAAATCACACATAACTGAAAAAAATATGTTAATGACTCTCTCGTAGGTTCTTATCAATTAATGAGTAATGTATTACTGCTCATATGTTAAGATAAATCACAGATAGCTGTTCTTAGAATCAAAACACATAAACATGAATAAAGATATGCATAACAAGATAGCTCGTTGTCTGTTAAAACATTCATTACTCATAGTGGAAATTATCACAGAATAAACCAGAGAACATTCATACAAGAACATAGGTTCATAAAGTTAGAACGAACTCACAGTTAATGAAACACAGCTGAAAACGAAATAGTTCCCCTTCAACATTGTTCATTTCATCACATTTGAACATTCCACACAGCACTTTCTCCAACAGGCAAAATTGTAAGTTTATTATTACAAAATGAAATAGTTCCTCTTACAGCAAGTAGTTCACAAGTCTCACTGGGAAAAATCCCCCCCTTCCCCACCTATCTCTTTTCTATATTTATACAAGAACCAGCTCAAATCCTTTCGGTTGCCCAAAAACTGTTTCAATCTCCAGTCTTGTCAATTTGCAAATGCTCATAATTCAATGCTACTTCCAAATAAAGAATTTTATAAAATGGGAATAGATAGGTAATTGATGAACTACCCAATCCTAGGCATTTTCTATTTAATGATTACGCTCTACCATTCCTCGGTCCCTCTTCAGACCGTTATAATTTTCTTCCTCAATCAACAACTCTGTTGCCTTATGCTTTAACATGCTTTGTCCTCCAAGTGCATCTTCTTCGCCGCAATAATCTTCAAAGGGATATGAGAAAATATTCCATGTCTGTCTGTGATCAAACAAGAACTCATCATTTATTCTGACTATCTTCAATAAACATAAACCATAATATCAATAAAATGAGTACTAAAAGAGGATAAAACCGAAGCTAGGTTTTCATGTGCAAATTTCAACCTAAAAAAACAAGGCACACCGGTCATTTACGAAAACAATTATGAGCTCATAACAAGTGGTGGGAAAATGATTAACAAACGGGAAAATAAAAACCCCCATCGGTGAATCAGAACACTTGACATCGATCTGTTAGTGAGCTATGTAGCCGCAATGGAACGTGACCATCTAGGGGTTCCGGAACACAACCAAGAAGAAGGCGTGATGAAATTTTGGGGGTCGGATCTTCTGAAGCATTGGATAGTTAGTGCGCTACATAGCCGCAACGGTGGGAGTTATATGGTCAAGAAAATCTGCAGACTAGTCAACATCAGAGAAAAATAGAACATGACATCAACAAAAGGAAAAGCAGTCCAACAGGCAGTTAGTCTATTTTGGGGCCACAACAACGGACCTCAATCAGCCTTCGACCTTCGATCAGAGTCATAATACCTTCTGAAACATCGCAAAGCGAGATATTTTTTCAACAATGAAACGCGAGATCAATGAAAGGCTTTAATTATCGGTGCAATGTCTAACTGAACTCTGAAAAATGACAACTAAAAATCCCGTTTTAAACCTCTGCCAAACCTCGACGACAATAAAACATCATAAAACCTGCTACGTCCTATAGTCCAAAACATTTGCAAACCCAAATGAATTCCAGAAAAGCCATAAAAAAAGGCCTCAGGCAATCCAAACGTGTACCGGAGTGGGAACAAATGGCCTTCAACAAAATCAACAAGCAGGGTCCAAAATTTTTAGAAATTTGGGAAAAGTTGTAGCTGCAACAGAAGTATAGGACCTCTTTGATCCTTGAATAAATCGACTTGGATCAGTATTTCAGTAAGGAAGTTCTAAAAGCTAGAGGGAGACGAGGATAAGGCTAAAATCCAAGAGAATCATTGTAGATTCTATGAAAGATCATCCCATCCCTCACGTGTCATCCTTGAAGAAACCAAAAGGAAGTGTTCGATGCTATCATGAAGAAATTGAAAAAAAACAAGATATTGTTATAACCACCTTGAATGGCCTCCCAAGATCATGGGAATCATTCATTTGAGGAATGTGTGAAAGTAGTAAGTGATTACCTTCAGTAGACTCTTGGAAGAGTTCACACAAGAATAATATAGACTTATAATAAGAGAAGAGAATATGAGATCAAATGAAGATCAAGATTCGATGATTCAAAGAAGATCCCTCAAGTGATGAGGATTAGGAAGGACTCAATTCTTGAAGAACCTCTTATCCATATTAGCATTTGGATAAGAAATGATGTTGTTATGAATGAAGAAGATGATGACGTTGAAGGCTCAAGAAGGAGTATACCCATGAAACAAATAAAGATAAGTATTCAATTTCCATTTTATGATATTGTTTGGTTATGAATTTATTTATATTCAGTTGATGTGTTATGCATGTTTGAGTATTTGCATTTATACTACTGAATTGCACATGATGGGTAAGAAGTAAATGATGTGTACAAAATTCCATTACTACTTATGTAGATTGAAACATCTTTATCAGCATATTAGGAGTAGTACACACTCTTTAGAACATTAGAGTAGAATGCATCTAGACGTTATTTTATGTATACATAATATGGATGAATGTTGTAGCATTGGCTAAAATAGGCGCATGGCTATGTGAAATATATTTGTCACTATTAATATGTTTTGGAAATTATGTTATTTTTCTAATAATGCAAATGAACTTGACTTGTAGATCATTCCAAAGAAAAGTGACAACAGTTCATAGAGGAACTTGAAGCTTCTTGGGTCAAAGAAACCATGACAAAAGAAAGAACTTAAAAATGGTATAAAGAGAATGGTATATACACCTCGAGAGATGAATACCACCTTAGGCATGAGAAATAATACATGATGAAGAATAGTATGACGAAACTTCCATAGAAAGAAAGAGATCTCAGACACACTCTAGTTATGTGACACTGTTGAATGACATCATTGATGCAGAACCTTCCATTTGTGAAGAACTAGCTAAGAAGAAATGGAAGGAGAATACGGTCAAAGAGTACTGGTTCAAGAAGAATGATGTCTAGGATATGGTTTCAAGAGATAAAGGGAATTCTATAGTGTATTCCATATGGATCTACAAGACACAACCTGTAGTAGATGGTAGCATCATGGGATACAAGGAAATATTCATAGCATGAGGCTTCTCACAAAAAGAAGGAAGATACTACAAACAGATATTTTCACTAGTGAAGAGTCAAGTATACGTAGAGCAGCCAGTGGGAGTTGAGACACATGATAGGCATGCCTTATACAATATTAGAAGGAACCCATAGAATAGAACATATAGTTACATAAGGAGCTTAAATATCACATAGAGTGATGAAGATCTTAACCTTTGCTACAAGATTGAAGATGAAAGCCTAGAGAGTATGAAAAGCTCACAAATGGGTGTGAGAAGAACTTTCAACAAAGTTCAAGATAAAGGATCTTGGTATCCAATGACCCTAGATGGATACATAGGATATTAGTAGCAGAGGAAGCTACTTGTCACTCCATTACAAAATGTTTCAATACATAAAGTATGAAAGGCAAAGGGACAATGATGCCCCGCTTCAAAGGGAGTGACTGGAGAAGATTCCTAGGTTCGACATGGTATGACAGGATGGAAAAATTACTGATGGCTCTATGATTTATTGAGAGTAAAGTAGATTCCAACCTTTAATTCAAGGTTGAAGGTATACTACTAATGATGTTCCAGTTATATGTCGATGACCTATTCATGATAGGAAAAGAGGAACTCATTAAAGATGCAAGAAGGAGACTTGCTTTCAAGTTCGAGATGAAGTAATTGGGTATGATGCACTACTTTTGAGACATGGAGGTGTGGCAGAGTGAAAATGGAATCTCCCTTGAATAAGGCAAGTATGCAGTGGAGATTTTGAAGAGGTTTGGGATGATGGACTACAAGGCCATGGCCACACCTATGGCATCGAACCTAAATCTATTGAGTGATGCTTCATGAGAGATGGTTGATGCCACGATGTATTGTCAGATGATTTGTTCATTGATGTGCCTAAAGAATACAAGACCAGACACATGATTTGATATGAATCACCTGAGCCAGTTCCTAGAGGATCAAAGACATGATCACATGGATGCAAAGCATGTAGTGAGGTACCAAAAGGGTACAAGTTGAGTATGGGCTCAAGTATGATATGAATCAGAAGACTAACCTATATGGTTATGTTGATTCAGATTGGTAGCACCACTAAGAAGAAGAGCACCTTGGGTTGCTTCTTCAGTTTGAGATCCACTATGGTCAACTGGTCTCGTAGGATGTATTTCTACATGGTGCTGAATACAACCTAGGAAAAATATGTTTCCACTTGCTCGGCTATTCGTGAGGTAGTATGTTTCTTTTGAAATCTATTACTTGATTTGTTTAGTCTGACTTTCAATTTTGTATGATGTAGAGAGGAGCACTGAAGCTCCAATATGTGATCCATATCGACATCTCTTGAAAGAGGGAGTGATGAGTTCTAGCATAGCCGGTGAGATAGGTTGTCTGAGCATAAAATCCTGACGAACCTCGTAGGTTTCTCAGATGTAATCATTCCTCTAGGTTTTCCTCAAATGTAATCAGTCCTAGAGAAGCTCGCAGGTTATATGTTAACACTCTGTTTTAACAGTTGATTTAAGAGCCTGATAGGAATTCGATGAGGGTCCCATTCCCTCGAAATTCATGTGAACTCCCCTTCAGGTTATGAGAAGTGCAAGGAAAAGAAGAAAATAGAAGGTGTGATAAAGGTGTTGAGCGAGGCTCGAAATCAAAGGTTGAGATTGATTGGAGGTCGATCAATGGCTCCAAATAATTTCACGTGAGCGGACATGCTCGACCAAAGCTGCGTTTCCAGATTGCGAAATGGGTTAAAGTTTGGAAACATTCTATGGTCAAGATGATATCTGAGTCAGATCTACAGCCTCAATCAATTTCACAAGCCATACATGCACGAGTAAAAGCCATGATTTCAAATTGCAAAGGATGGGTAGCATTCGCGAAGATCAACAACCGCAATAAGAAAGGAGAGAAATCTATTGCCACGGTTTATTTCAAAGAGTGTACTAGCATGGATGAATGCTAAGGCTTCTCATTGCAAAAGATAATGGGGGCCACTCAGATCTACGACTGCATGAAGGATCGGTCATGATCGATGGTTGAGAACATGTCATGATCTAGAATTTCCCGCGGTATTCAAAGGAGTAAAGTTGGTAGCAGAAGGGATGGAATGTGGATGCTGGACATGAAATATTCCTCAGATCAGATGGGTGAGATGGCTCCCAGGGTACGTGATTTCACATCTAGTGCAGAGATGAAAATGGAGGAGGTGTTCACTCATCTAATCTGCCCCCATTGTAGATCGCCTGATTGCTCCGATGCCATTCGGGATCAGCCTAAGGTGGAAGTCTTGTCTAGCAATGCTAATTCCCCCGGTTCACAAGTGTGGCACATGGTTCACCATGAAAAGATCCATGAGAAAGATAGAGTTTTGATTCATTGAGGTGACAGACTTGGCATTTACATGCTGCTGAGGGAGGTGATGAAATAAAACATCTCGACGCCACTGTCATGGTGATTGAAAGGGCATGAAAGGTCAAATTCACAGCCCTTGAAGCCAGCTTGGCAGCCACACAGGAATTGTTTGGAACCTTGCCCATATCAAATAATATGATTGCGCATCAGAAGGACTGATCTCCATCCTGGAATTGCTCTTGTTGACCATCAAAGCGACTGATATTCTAAGAGTATAGCTCTTTCTAGGCCATGTCGGATCACCCTATATAATGCTATCTCCCAGAGATCTCTTGAGATGTGGAAATGTGTAGATGATAAGAAGTATAGAGTTTAATGCCGAGAAGTGTTGATTTCCTTCACAGATAGCCATGACTATGTGGTTTAAGAAGTTAGTTCAACAAGGGGTACTCTTGGTATGCAAACATATATCTATGTTTTGGTTATCCATACCCGAAAAACGCCAACCATTGGGGCACAAATGTTAAACACCAAGGGATGTTCACCCACTTATACACAACCCTATCTCTGGATGTGCAATGCATGGGTTTTGACATCCTAGCGACATCCCTCCAACACTCCCAGTTGTAGTCACGACCTCTGATGTCCCAGCTCATAGTGGTGGAAGAACTGTTGGAGTGAATGCTCGTACTAGGACCAGGTGGGTCTGGAGCCTTCAGCATCACCCCTAGGATCTCCACTTGGATGCTTGGTCATGGGAAAGGAGAGGGTCAAACGCACACCTAACAACATGGCTCGTAGGATAACCTTTCACGTAGGAGGAAGAAAATAGTACAAGGATGATAAGATTTTTAAGTCGCTTATCATCACCAAATGCATGACCACCTTTTTACTAGCCTCCTCCTATAACAGTGTTACCAGATGAAGGATGGGTCAAAAAAATGATTGGGTGGTGGATTCAGGTCTTCTTGACAGCCTTTGAACGACGTGGTCTATAAGAAGCAGGCTGGTCGAAGAAGCAGAAAGGTATACCTAAAGCAGTCTAAAGTAAACAATTGGTTGTCACCATACTGCAAGGGAATCACTTTCGAAAGGCAGAATAGAAGAAAGATCTGCGCTGGCAGTCCGCGTTATCACGTGCCGCATCTCCATAATGTTCATCATTTATAATTGTAAAACGTGGAGATAGTCCCACTCACGATACTATTAATGCCTGATAGTGACCTATAACAATTTTAAAATTGCATTAGAGGAAATTTCACCTCAAAGTGGGCCTCCTAAAAAAATTAATAAAATATTAGTTAAAATAATAAAATAATATTTATTAATTTTGGAGGAAGAAAAGAAAAAACTATTTTTTGTTTGTATTTTAGACATATCTCCCTGTGTTTTTACTCAAATTTCGCTCAGGAGAGTTTGTTGGATGCGGAATTAAATTATGCATCCAACGAGTACCCACGCGGCATACTTTTGATGGACCTTGCCACCCCAAAAACAAAAAATACCTGAAATGTGATGATGATGTCATCATCATGTTTTTCAAATATTTCTTGTTTTTTGGGTAGAGGGGTCTATCAAAAGTATGCCGAGTGGGTACTCATTGGATGCAAAATTTAATTCTGTATCCAACGAACTCTCTCAATCGAAATTTGAGTAAAACAACGAGGAGATATGTCAAAAATACAAACAAAAAAAGTAGTTTTTTTATGATACCTATCCCCAAATTTATATTAAAAAAGTGTTTAAGACCTATACGGTATTTCANACGACATGGAATTTGAGTTAAAGTTAAAAGGTCCATTTTGAGTTGAAATTTCCTCTACTAGTAGTCTCAACATTAGAATAGTATAAATACACTCTCGATAGAGGGAGGAAGAGGAGTTGGTTGGATTGGGAAACATTCTAGGGCTGAGGCTCTCCATTGTAAATAAGATTTTATGCCTGTGTTATGAATAAAATTGCAGAGGAGGAGTGGTTTCTCATGGCAGAGATTCATGTGTCGTTGCTTTTCCCAATATGTATCTTCTTTTATGTGTAATGTATTTCATGTTTTCACTCCAGTCTGTTGATTGCTTTCATGTCTGCAACTTAGGGTGTAGCAGTTAGGAATTCATACTCGTTATAATCCAGCTACTATTCCAGAAATTTATCAATTGTTATTCTAAAGTTGCATGGAATTCATATCACTGGTGCTCCACACGATGGGTTGTTCTCTCTCTCATCCTCCAACCACCTACTAAATATCTCATGATTGGGAGATCATTAGCTACCTTGCCTCTGTTTTCAACCTTATGCCTTCTTTTCCTCTTGAAGGTGTTCACTACACTGGTTCTCGACTCCATTGCCAATGGTTCCTGCCCCGATAATCCCATCTTGCATCTCACCTTTATACACTTTGTCCCATTCAATATCTTGGCCCCATAATTATCCTTGACTGAAAATCTTATGCAGAGTAAACTCCAAAGACAAACAAGAGATCCCTCTTTGACTGCATAGGGCCAGAGGCATAGTCTAAAGCGAGTCTGTTGTTACCCAAGAGTGACCCTCCCCCATTCGATGTTGGTGCTCAATATCGATGCTAACAAACTGGCACAGTTTCTGGGGACAAAATTGAAGATCCTCCCTGGGAAGAATGACAAAGATTCAAATCTGGTTGTTGATGGTGAACAATTGACCAAACATCAAGAAGGTTGAGCACTTTTCACCCGGTGACTCCACTCTTGAAGGATTCAGACTTCAACTACTCTGCTGGTGGTGTGACCCATAAATAAAATAGTCGAGGAGAGCTGGCAAATTCCGTTCAAAAAATGGACCCCTTATAAATCTTAGGAATGCATGATGGAAGGTCCAGATACTTAGGTCTACGTTTCTTCCAGGATGCCTTATCTTATCTTGTAAGTTTTCTCTTATATTTCCCCAGATTTATCAAAACATCCTTCTATGGTTCAGCTCATTCCTAACAGAGCTATGAATATATTCCTGTTTATCCTTCTTTACCAAATGAAAGTGTTATGTAGTCTTGTACATCTGATTGTGGCCTATATTTTTATCCAGGGACTCACGATGTCAAAGGACACCCCTGTGAAATCCATGAAACCATGGATGATAGCTTGGCTATCATGCCTAACCTTGTCTCTCCTATTTCTCCAAGCCGATACAAACCACTACAACTACATCCCATCCTCCATGATTTTCCGGCGAGATATTACAAATATCTTCCCAAGTTTGACGGAGAATCCCAAGACTTGGTTGCTGAGAAACATTTACAAGGCTTTGAGCATTTCCTTGACCTTTTTGAGATAGATCATGATGATGTATGCATGTGGGATTTTGCCCTTTATTTGCAAGGGGATGCCATAGTATGGTTTAAACATTTGTAGCCTAAGTCCATCAACACTTGTAAATAGTTTTCTTGCACCTTCTTAAAGTTTTGGGGTAGGGGAAGTCCATTGGAGCAAATACTTTTAGAGTTTTATTCACTGAGGAGGCATGAGGATGAGGCCATATCTAGTTTTAATGGAAGATTCACAAGATTTTATTATAATATGCCTAAGGAAGTCCAACCTCTTGAGAACACTGCTAAGATCTATTATGCAGCCGCCTTTCCTCCTAACCTATCCTTGCTTCTTTTGGAAAGAAAATCAACCACCCTACAACAGGTGTTCATTGATTTTTTCGAGGTTGAGGAAAACCTTAAAATGTCCAATAAATTGTTAGATCAGGATAGTGGTGGTGAAATAAAAGACATGTACAAACTGGTTGGGCCCTACAAGCATAATGGGAAAGTATTTGGCACGTCGAAACTCTCTCTTGGTATGCAGAAAGATGACTGGCCTGAGGCAGGAGAAAGCAGTCCTGCAGGATTGTTCTCTGAAGATGGCGACCTGCATCACTCCTGGTCTGCAAAGGATGATTTTAAGAAGGAGTTTGGTATGCCTGTGTATGACAAATATGAGGAAGAGTACCTGCAAAATATGCCTGACGAGACAGTTGTTGAAGCAAAGCTTGTTGATGAAAGGAATCAAGATGTAATGTAAAGTCAGAAGGTTGAAGTGGGAAAGGATGATAAGGGCACTGGAGGTGATAGCCTACCCTTGTGTTATTCCTATTTTAAATTAATATGACACATGATTAATGCCTCCAAGCAAAATCAAAAAGAAATGGAGATGGTGCAGACCAGAAGCCTGTACATGAAAGAAGACAATAAGAAGAACCAGCCAGGCGATTCCCCTCATGCTACTAATACATTGGGAATATGTAGTGAAGGACAAGCTATGAAGATGGATGCAATAGCCTCCAAATAAACATGTTTTCTGATATTCCACCTTCAGTAGCGCCACCTGAAATAGGAGGAATATTCCTACTCAGTTCTAGTGGAGAAGCAGGGGACCTCCCTTTTGAAGCACATCAAGCTCCTGTTACAGAAATTTCGAGCGGAAAGCAGGATGTTCCATTGAAGAAAGATTATATGGGTCATTTTCTACAATTTTCCAAGTGTCAGCCTGATGAATCTCTAGAAGAAGGAAGCTCTAGATGACTTTCCCATGAGCAGGTGACAGAGCACACTAGAGGTTTCCATAATTTCTATGACCTCATGGCCGAATACATGGAGGGTCTGGGTGAAGGCAGTGATTGGTTACGTCCCTACTTTGAAGAATAGTTTGTTTATCATTTCCTTCTCCTATTATCTATGTCATTACTATCCGTCAAGCATGATGAAAGAAAAAAAATATTAGGCAAGTTGCTTGATTGGCTTCATTGGAAGTCTAATTTCACTTAATAAGATTTGTGCACAAAATTAGGTAGAGTAGGTAGGAAAAAAAAATATCGGCTATTATCGAGAATTTCCTTCATTGTTGTTTTAGTTTGTTTTCATTTTTTTATTACCAGCACAGGTTTATAGTCACCAACATGATTTTCAAGAGTGGCACGAATTCATTGAAGTAGTAATTTAGAGCAAAATGGAGATGTCAAAGGAAGATTGAAGGCATCCCAATGGTTCGGCACTTGGTCTACGGGGGTTCTTTGCTACCTCACTGGGAGGATAGCATCCCTCATAGAGCCAATTGTTAACACTCTATTTTAACAGTTAATTTAAGATCCTGATAGGAATTCGATGAGGGTCCCATTCCCTCGAACTTCATGTGAATTCCCCTTCAGGTTATAAGAAGTGCAAGGAAAAGAAGAAAATGGAAGGTGCGCTGAAGGCATTGAGTGAGGCTCGAAATCAAAGGCTGAGAATGATCGGAGGTGGATCAATGGATCCAAATCATTTTGCATCGGCGGACATGCTTGACCAAAGCTATGTTTCTAGATTGCGAAATGGGTTAAAAGTCAGAAACATTCTACGGTCGAGATGAGATCTGAGTTGGATCTATGGCCTCAATCAATTTCGCAAGCCATACATGCATAGGTAAAAGCCACGATTTCAAATTGTGAAGGAGGGGTATCATTCATGAAGATCAATGGCTACGATAAGAAAGGAGAGAAATGTATGGCCACAGTTTATTTCATAGAGCCGAATAGTATGGATGAATTCCAAGGATTCCCATTGCAAAAGATAATGGGGCCCACTCAGATCTGCAGTTGTGTGAACGAACGATCGTGATTGACGGTTGAGAACATGTCATAATCTAGTATTACTCGCGGTGTTCAAAGTAGTAAATTTGGCAACAGAAGGGATGGAACGTGGACAATGGACATGAAAGATTCCTCAGATTGGATGGTTAATATGGCTCCCAGGGTACGTGATTTCACATCCAGTGTGGAGATGACAGTGGAGGAGGTGTTCATGCATGTAATCTACCCCCATTGCAGACTGACCGATTCCTTCGACGCCATTCGGGATCAGCCTAAGGTGGAAGTATTGTCCAGCAATGCTAATTCCCCCAGTTCACAAGTGTGGCACGTGGTTCACCACGAAAGGAGCCATGAGAAAGATAGAGGTTTGATTTGTTGAGGTGACAGACTTGGAATTTACACTCTTATAAGGGAGGTGACGAACTAAAACATCCCGACACCACCTTCAAGGTTATTGAAAGGGCATGAAAGGTCAAATACACAACCTTTGACACCAACTTGGCAGCCACACAGGAATTATTTGGAACCTTTCCCATATCAGTTAATATGATTGCTCGTCAAAAGGACTAATCTCCATCCCGGCATCGCTCTTGCTAACCATCACAGCGACCGATATTCTAAGGGTATAGCTCTTTCTACGCCATGTCGAATCACCCTATATAATTCCATCTCTCGGAGAGTTCTTGAGACGTGGAAATGTGTAGATGATAAGAAGTATAGAGTTGAATGCTGAGAAGTGTTGAGTTCCTTCACAAATAGCCATGACTGTGTGGGTTAGTTTGAAAAGGGGTACCCTTGGTAGGAAAACATAGATCTGTGTTTTGGTTATCCATACCAAAAAAATGCCAACCACTGGCGCACATATGTTAAACGCCAAGGGAGGTCCACTCGCTTCTACACAACCTAGTCTAGGGACATGTAGTGCATGGGTTTTGAAATCCCAGCAACATCCCTCCAACACTCCCAATTGTAATCATGACCTCCAAAGTCCCAGCACATAGTGGTGGTAGACCTGTTGAAGAAAATGCTCATACTAGGACCAGGTGGGTCCGGAGCCTTCAGCATCACCCCTAGGATCTCCACTTGGCTTCTTGGTCGTGGGCAAGGAGAGGGGCAAAAGCACACTTGGCAACATGACTCGCAGGAGAACCTTCCTCGTAGGAGGAATAAAATAGGATAAGGATGATAAGCTTATTAAGTCGCTCATCATCACCAAATGCATGACCACCTTTTTTTCATCCTCCTCCTATAACAGTGTTACTAGATGAAGGATGGGTTGAAAAAATGATCGAGCGCTGGATTCAGGTCTTCTTGAAAGCCTTTGAAGGACATGGTTTGTAATAAGTGGGATGGTCGAAGAAGTATAAAGGTATACCCGAAGCAGTCTAAAGTAAACAATTGGCCATCAACATACAACATGGGAATCACTTTCGCAAGGCAGAATGAAAGAAATCTCTGCGTTAGCAGTCCGTGTTATCACGCATCGTGTCTCCATAATGTTCATCGTTTATATTTGTAAAACGTGGCAATAGTCCCACTCACTATACTATTTTAACGCATGATAGTGGCCTATAACAATTTCCAAATTGGTAGTCTCATCATTAGAATAGTATAAATACACTCCTTATAGAGGGAGGAAGAGGAGTTGGTTGGATTGGGAAACATTCTAGGGTTGAGGCTCTTTATTGTAAATAATATTTGATGCGTGTGTTATGAGTAAAATTGTAGAGGAGGAGTTGTTTCTCATGGCATAGATTCATGTGTCGTTACTTTTCCCAATATGTATCTTCTTTTATGTGTAATGTATTTCCTATTTTCACTCGAGTCTGTTGATTTCTTTCATGTCTACAACTTAGGGTATAGTAGTTAGGAATTCATACTCATTATGCTCTGGATGATGTTCCAAACATTTATCAATTGTTCTTCTAAATTTTTGTGGAATTCATCTCGTTGGTGGTCCATGTGATGGCTTGTTCTCTCTCTCGTCCTACAACTGTGCACTAAATATCTCCTTATTGGGATATCATCGGCTACCTTGCCTCTGTTCGCATCCTTATGCCTTCCTTTCCTCTTGCAAGTGTTCACTCTGCAAGTTCTCGACTCCATTTCCAATGGTTCCCGCCTCGATAATCCCATCTTGCATCTCACCTTTATACACTTTGTCCCATTCAAGATCCTAGCCCCTTGATTATCCTTGACTGAAAATATTAGGCGGAGCAAACTCCAAAGACGAACGAGAGATCCCTATCTGACTGCGTAGGACCAGAGGTGCAGTATAAAGTGGTTCTGCTATTACTCGAGAGTGGCCCCCCCCTGCTCGAACTTAGGGCTCAATCCTAGTGTTAACATTATCATTGGACATAATCACTCCAAAGTGAAGTTAGAATACTTCAATTAAAATCTTGGTGTACTTCAGATCGAGGTTCCTTCCAAGGGGAAGTGACGAGTCTAGAAGACGTTGTTATCTCCCAAAATAATTTTATTTTGATAGTATGAAGAATTCGAGTCATGTCATGAAATATTTAAATATGACTAACAAAGTGAAGGACTCTATTTGCGCTATGGTTAAAAAATTGGAAGTTTTAGCTTTCGGTGGCATAGGTGAGTTTTTCAACAACTCATAAGCCATCAAAAATATCACCTTTTGGCAGCTAACAGTTTTAACATAGGACCAACCTTTGTTTTTTATTTGGGTGAGAAATTCACAAGTTGTAGCTTTTGGTGGCTTAGGCGAGGGTTAGAACATCTCATTAGGCACCGAAAAGGGTCATCTTCAAAGGATTAGAAAGGAGTGCAACATATACACTAAGCATCGAAAGAACATTTTTTATAGTAGGTCGAAGGTTTAGTCCTCTACGACATTGGAATTTTAGACGTTTAGTCCTTTATACCACTGACACTATGAAGAATATTGTGCTTTGAAGTGCTGACGTGTTCAATTTTGGGGTTTCGATCGATGACAAGTTAGTGGTTTAAAGCTCCGACATGTTCAGTTTTGATGTTTCGATCACCGACACATTAGTGGTTTGAGGCATCGATCATTGATGCATTAGTGGTTATAGATTCCCATTTCCAATGCTTAACCATCATGACTGTAGTGGTTTGAAACATCAGCACTCTGACAGCGTTCAGTTTTGAGGTTTCGATGTTTTAGTGGTTTGAGGTTCTGATCGTCGACACATTAGTGGTTAGTCTTATCGACCTCCGATGCTTAACCATCATGACGGTAATGGTTTGGAACATTGACACTGTGGCAAATTTCAGTTTTGAGGTTCCGATCGTTTAGGTTAGAGCTTCCAATCATCGATGCTTAACCGTCACGTCGTTAGTGGTTTAAATCATTGACACTGCAGCCACATTCAAGTTTGAGGTTCCGATCACTGACAAGTTAGTCGTTTAAAGCATCGACAGATTCAGTTTTGAGGTTTCGATCACCGATGCATTAGTGGTTTGAGGTGTCGATCACGAATGCATTAGTGGTTATAGCTTTGATTGCTGATTCTTAACTGTCGCGATGGTAGCAGTTTAAAACATCGACATTGCGGTAGCGTTCAGTTTTGAGGTTTCGATGTTTTAGTGGTTTGAGGTTCCGATCACCAACATATTAGTAGTTAGTCTTCCTGACCTCCGATGCTTAACCATCGCGACAGTAATGGTTTGAAACACCGACACTTCAGCAACATTCAGTTTTGAGGTTTCGATCGTTCAGGTTAGAGCTTTTGATCATCGATGTTTAACCATTGCTTCGGTAGTGGTTTAAATCATTGACATTGCAGCCACATTCAGGTTTGAGGTTCTGATTGTTCATGTTAGATCTCTCGATCGGTGACCACGGTGAAAGGGTAGAAACTTCTGGTGGATTAATCAACAAAGATCACATCAATTAACCGTCAAAACGCTGGCTTTTGGTGGCTAATTTACAATGTACCAGCAGCAGTGATCACTAGCAACTACTTCAGTTTTTTAATGTTCAATCAGTGAACTAAATATTAATCATAGTTAGACAAATAGTTAGGTAGGGTTTGAAACCCTAATTTGGAAAAACTATCACTTTTGAGTATTTTTATGAAAATAGATCGAAGTTTCATGATCTGTACTTTTGTAAAAAGGCTATAAAGCGTAATATCGAGTTGATAATAAGGGTTCAACTTCAGGGATTTATAATCCTATTCTCTTTTCAAGATTATCGTCTTGTTCATTCTGAAATATAAGCTCTTTTGTTATGATTTTTTTAGCCATCATCTTTATCTTTACTGTACTTATGCCTTAATGTGTATTTAGGTTATTTTCAAGTTGATTAATAGCTAATAGCTGTCATCCTATTGGTGACTTAATGTGATTTGATTTATAAGTACCATCCTTGTTAGGATTTAGCCATTTATATGCATCTGTTTTGTATGTAAGTCTGCCAGCTTGATGATTTCTCCATCCCTGCACCTTGTTGTCAAACTACTGAAGAAGTTGTAACTAAAAGCCTTGTAATTGAGTGAGCTTCATGCATGTCTTGAGAGTGGTAGGTTATACAGGTGACCTGACTTGATCCATATCAGAAAAGCCTAAATTTTTTTTAAGTTACCAGGCATCCTTGAGCTACAACCTAGAGGAGTTTCCTGGAGTGATAACAAATTGGCGCCATTGCCGGGGAGAGGAGACTGAAGCTCAGCTTCACTGGGAGACGACATAGATCCCTACTTTGATGATAGACAAAGCTTGGACACTATTGTAGTTGTAATCATCTATTTGGTGACTCCATTGAAACAAGGTGGATTCAAGAAGACCAAGTACCAAAGGAAACCGTAAGGGGCCACCAGCAACACCTATTTTAGATCCAGAAGAGATTCTAAGAAGAGCTAGGGTTTCTCTAAGGCAGACCTCCAGAGCTGAAAGGGGAGCTACAAAAGGTATTTCCAAGAGTTATTTCTTCTGTTATATAAAATAGACCTTGATTTCAATCTTCTTATGCTGAAGCATCTAGTTCTTAGAAGTTTATAAGTAAATCAAAAAAAATTATGGTTGAGGAATCTTCAAGCACTACTGCTTGTGAAGATCTCATTGCTAGCAACTCCATTGAATAATTGTGGCTCCGAAGGGCTCATACCAGAGAAAATCAAGAGAGGCCACCAACAACACTTGTTGCAGACCTAGAGAAGATCATCTAAAGAGGAAGAGATCTACAAAGGCAAACTGCCAGGGTAGCAAGGACATCTAGATCATATTTGTTAATAGAGGGAGAAGAAAACCTAGCCCTGCTGCTAGGGTAGATTTACAAAGACTTCTATTTCCTTGATCCATAGGAGTTTAATAAATATCCACTAGAGAGGACCCGGTTGATTAAATATGAAGAGGCTAAATTCAAAATCCAGGTACCAGTTTAGCAGTTTACTTTATGAACTGCTGTTATTTTTTATCAGCTCCTTTATACTTTTCCCTTCACATGTTAAAAGAATTATCCTATGTTTTATATATTGTGAATATTATCAACCATCTTTTATAAATTCATCTGTAGAAGAATATTTACATCCTGCTTGTATTGTAGAAGGTGAATCAAGCTTTGTGCCACAGCACATTTATAAAAATGACCTCTGTATCCAAATTCCTTCTAAATTTGATCAGCCATGTAACCTTGAATAAACCAAAACTAATTCAAAACCTATGTAGAGCTCAATGCTCATTGCCATAACCATTGAACCTTGTCAGCAGATTGTTATCCCTCATGATCAGCTCACAGTATTTCAAATCAAAATCAAGATGAAGATGTTAAAGCCATTAAAACCACCCTCTCGGTTTCATCCTTATCCTCTTGACTGTTATGAATATCTCCCTTTGTTTTTCGGAGAGAATCAAGCTTTAGCGGAAAGGCGCTTGGAATATTTCAAATATTTTATTGACCATTTTTAGATTGTTCATGAGGATGTAATCATGAGATTTTGCTCTAAATCCTTGATTAGATATGCTACTATATGGTTCAAGAATTTAAGAGTTGACTCTATTGGCTCTTGGATAGAATTCACTGATGCATTTTTCAAGCATTGGGCTGAGAACAAATATCTTGATTTGTATCTCACTGATTTCTATGCTTTGAAGAGAGAAGAAGATGAAACTTTTCATATCTTCAATCGAAGATTCTACAACACTTATCATGATATGCGTTTGGAGATCCAGCCCATAGAGACAACTGCCATTATATATTATGTGATGGGACTACATTCAAAACTTGCCCTTCTTCTGCTAGAAAGGAAACCTTCATCTTTAAGCATTTTGTTTGAAGATGCTTTAGAGGTGGAGGAAAACATTTCTGCTTCAAGGAGAGTCCCAGAGTAGTTTGATTTTGAAAACCATCATTTACTTGAGCCAGATAAACATCAGTATGATTCAGATTTTGAATAGGAACATTATTAGTCTGAAGCAGATTTGGAACATCAGCAAGCATGTGAGCTCCTTTTAGATTTAGAATCAGATTCTTCAGTGTTTGCAAAGTACTCCCAAGGAAAAAATCAATATGGATTTTATGATCAATTTGCAAACCAGGATGAGCCTATGAAAACTGATGATTCTATAAGAAATTATATGTTTTCAACAGATCTTTATTCATATGATGTAAAACCTGTTTTATCATCCTATTGTGAGCACTATTCTCAAATGGAAATTTTAATGATTGATGATCAAGATCTGATCATAAGAGAACAAGAAGGTTCAGATCAGCTGTTGAGCTTGCATTTTGATCTGAAAAAGGTTGAGAAGTCCACATTCAACATTGACATTAGTGAAGGAAAAGATCAGCAACGGAAAAAGGTATTTCTTGTTGGCTTTTATGACCCCTTTGCTAACTATCTGGAACTTATTAGAAGCACAGATATCAAAATATTTTTGTCGGATGATAGTTGGTTCTGCCCCCCTTCAAAACTACATTGTTGCATGCTAGGGTTTCATTTATTTTTTGGGTTAAGATCAAGGATAAGTTCAACAGATCAGCTTCTGACTTGGCTTCATTAGAATCATGATGTCACATGATAAGAAGACTCTACTGATTAGAATTAGGAGTAGGAGTAGATAGGAAAATAAGCTCTTAATATGAGAAGCTAGGTCATTTTTAGTCGTTTTTGTGAATAAGAAAAGTGGGCTACATAAATATTGCAGGGGATCAGTTATAAAAGACAAATGACTCCATTCCCAATAGAACACTGGAAGATAGCATTAGTTATTCTTTTTTAGGAAAAACATTTTGGTTTGGGGTTCTTGGGACCTCACAGGGAGGTTCCCATCCCCAAGTAGGAGCCAGATGTTATCTCCCAAAATAATTTTACTTTGATAGTATGAAGAATTCGAGTCATGTCATGAAATATTTAAATATGACTAACAAATTGAAGGTCTCTGTTTGTGCTATGGTTGAAAAAATTCGAATTTTTAACTTTCGCTGGCTTAGGCGAGTTTTTCAACAACTCATTAGCCAGTAAAAATATCACCTTTTGGCAGCTAACAGTTTTAACATGGGACCAACCTCTGTTTTTTATTTGGTTGAAAATTTCACAAGTTGTAGCTTTCAGTGGCTTAGGCGAGGCTTAGAACATCTCATTATCCACCAAAAAGGGTCATCTTCAGCAGATTATAAAGGACTACAACATATACACTAACCACCAAAAGAACATTTTTGGAAGTAGGTCGAAGGTTTATTCCTCTACGACGTCGACATTTCGGAGGTTTAGTCCTCTATATCACCGACACTATGAATAATCTTGCAGTTTGAAGCACCGACATGTTCCGTTTTAGGGTTTCGATCACTGACAAGTTAGTGGTTTAAAGTGCCGACGCGTTCAGTTTTGAGGTTTCGATCACCAATGCATTAGGGGTTTGAGGCACCGATCGTCGACGCATTAGTGGTTATAGCTTTCGATCGCTAATGCTTAACCACCGCGATGATAGTGGTTTGAAACGTCGACATTGCGGCAACGTTCAGTTTTGAGGTTCCGACATTTTAGTGGTTTGAGGTTCTGATCGTCGACACATTAGTGGTTAGTCTTATCAACCTCATATGCTTAACCGTCACGACGATAATGGTTTGAAATGCCAAAATTAAGGCATCATTCAGTTTTGAGGTTCTGATCATTCAGGTTAGATATTTCGATTGCCACTGCTTAACCGCCGCGTCGGTAGTGGTTTAAATCACCGACACTACGGCCACATTCAAGTTTAAGGTTTCGATGGACAACAAGTTACTCGACGCATTAAGTTTTGAGGTTTTGATTTCCAACGCATTAGTGGTTTGAGGCACCGATCATCGAGCATTAGTGGTTATAGGTTTCGATCGCCGATGCCTAACCATCGTGATGGTAGTGGTTTGAAACACCGACACTGTGGCAGCATTCAGTTTTGAGGTTTCAATGTTTTAGTGGTTTGAGGTTCCGATCGCTGACACATTAGTGGTTAGTTTTCTTGACCTCCAATGCTTAACCGTGGTGACGGTAATGGTTTGAAACACCGACTCTATGGCAGCATTCAGTTTTGAGGTTCCGATAGTTTAGGTTAGAGCTTTCGATCGCCGATGCTTAACCATCGCATCGGTAGTGGTTTAAATAGCCGACACTGTAGCCACATTCAGGTTTGAGGTTCTGATCGTTTAGGTTATAGCTTTCGATCACCGACCACGGCGACATGGTAGAAAATTCTAGCAGATTAAGCAAGAAATATCATGCCAGTTAACCGCTGAAACGCTGGCTTTTGGCAGCTAATTTACAGTGGACCAGCAGCAGTGATCACTAGCAACTACTTCATTTTTTTAATGTTCAATCAATGAACTAAATCTTCATCATAGTTAGGTAAATAGTTAGGTAGGGTTTGAAACCCTAATTTGGAAAAACTATCACTTTTGAGTATTTTTGTGAAAACAGATCGAAGTTTCAGTATCTGTACTTTTGTAAAAAGGATATTAATCCTAAGATCGATTTGATAATAAGGGTTCAAGTTCATGGATTTATAATCCTATTCTATTTTCCAGCTTCTTGTCTTGTTCATTCTGAAATATAAGCTCTTTTGTTATGATTTGTTTAGCCATCATCTTTATCTTTACTATACTTATGCCTGAATGTGTATTAAGGTTATTTTCAAGTTGATTAATAGTTAATAGATGTCATCCTATTGGTGAGTTAATGTGATTTGATTTATAAGCACAATCCTTGTCAGGATTTATCCATTTATATCGATCTGTTTTGTATGTAATTTTTCCAGCATGATGAGTTCTCCATCCCTGCACCTTATTGTCAAAATACTAAACAAGTTGTAACTAAAAGCCTTGTAATTGAGTGATCTTGATGCATGTCTTGAGAGTGGTAGATTATATATGTCACCTGACTTGATCCATATTAGAAAACTCTAAACACATTTTAAGTTACCAGGCATCCTCGAGCTACAACCTAGAGGAGTTTCTTGGAGTGATAACAGACGAAGATACACACGAGAGACTTTCTAACATGGTGGCATGGTGGGCCTCGCATGGTCATGATGTAAGTGAATATCCCTCCCAACATGGTGGCATGCTGGGCCTCGTATGGTCATGATGTATGTGCATATCCTTTCCAACATGGTGGTAGGATAGGACTCCCATGGTCATGATGTAAGTATAGAGCCTTTCTTGGATGGTAATAGGTGTTTCCTACCATGATAGTGGATGTAAGTGTTGGATCATTTCTCGAATGGTATTAGGTGTTTCCTACCATGTGGGTGGATGTAAGTGTTAGGGCCTTTCCTGGATGGTAGTAGGTGTGTATTACCATGTCAATGGATGTAAAGGCTGGAGAATATCCTGAATGGTAGTAGGTGTGTCCTACCATGCCAGTAAATGTAAGTGCTGGAGCATTTCCCGGATGGTAGTAGGTGTTTCCTACCATGCCGGTGGATGTAAGTGCTGGGATCCTTTCCCATATGGTAGTAGTTGTGTCCTACCATGTCTATGGATGTAAGTGCTAGAACCCTTTTCTCAGATGGTAGTAGGTTTGTCCTACCATGCCAGTGAATGTGAGTTGTGTGCTATGTGTATCTGGGCTGTGATTCATGTGACGATAATATGATATAAATATGATGAGGTAACTGTAGGGTACACATGTATTTCAAGGAATGTAATCAATCCTGGTATTCTCCTTCAAGTTTTGCAGTGGCATATAATCAGACTTGGGAGATCTTGCAGGTTTTTCAAGAGGCATATAATAAGTCATTGAATGTACCTACTTGATGGCTTGCTCGCAAAGACAATGTAGATGAAGAAATGGAAGAGGAAAAGGCATACATCCAGCATGAAAAAGGGATGGAACTGTAGATAAAGACCTGGTAGATGACTAAACCTACTTCCAGCATGAAAAAGGGCTAGCACTGTAGAAAATTCTCATGACAGATAGTATGGGATGATGATCAAATTATAAGAAGATGATGGAGGATTTGTGAATCCGTGATGATGATGATGCAATAAAGACCTGACCAGAGGTTTTGATGACTATGTAGAGAAAGAATAACTTCCTAGTTAAGAGGGAGTTTTCATTTATTTGTAACTTTGAAAGATATTCTGATGTATATTATCATTTATGATATTGTACCTCCATTGGGGATGTGTGTTACCCCTTTACGGGATGTCCAAATTGTGTCTAGACCTTGAGTTACAACCTCCATTGTAAGTTGGGGAAATAGTTCCCAATGTAACATCATGTAATATGTAATTGTGGACTCTCTAGGAGAAGTGGGCCCCATGTGAGATGACATGTAGGCTCGAGACTTATATTTGGTTAGTGACTTGAAAGAAAATAAATAGGGATGCACTCTCCCTCATTTATACACATCTCACACACTCTCTAAGGTGTTTGAGAGAGATATATAGTGAGAGGAGGAGAGAAATATAGCTGCTGAACATTTCTTATTACTGCTTTTAATCATCTTACTATTTTGAAGAAGTTTGCAAGGTTTTCTCCTTTATGGTTTCCATGATGAAAATCTTTGTGTTTTGTGTATCTTTTATATCTTATGCATTTTGTTGAACTTGTTATTATTTCAGATAATGATCCTAGATAATATAATCAGATCTTAAGAAAATCTAACATTATCCTCTTCTACAATGTATCCTAAATATGAAAACAGTAGAGAGAGATATGCAAAAATGAAAGAGAAAAATAAAATATTACGGTATTTTTGTGATAACTTTTGATCCCAAACTTCTATTGGGGTGCTCTTGGTACTGTTGGAAATGTCTCGTGTAGGGATACAACTAGTTGTGTGCTTTGATATTTGAGATATTCCTCATGGTTTAGTCGAGGAAATGAGTTTCTGTAAATCTAAGCATGAGGAATCTCGAAAATCATATTTTCAAATATGATTTATAAAAAACATATTTTAAAGAATCTTATCAAATATGATTTAAAAGATGTTTTTCATAAAGCATCCTTGAAAAGATGCTTTTTGATATTCCTCATTCCCATATTTACAAAAAGCACACTCCCTTGTTAAACGGTCAGGAGTATCACAATTATCAAAGCACAAAATTTGTAGCCCTCAAAAAGACCTTTCCAACGATACCAAGAGCACCCCAATCGAACTGCAGGATCAAAAGTTATCACAACAATACCATAACATTTTTTATCTCTCATTTTTTCCTACCTCTCTCTACCTTTTTCTCATTTAGGATACATTTTGGGCATGGTAATTTCTTAGCACTAAGGATGTCAGATCATGGCAGAAGAAGCAAGGAATAAAATTGTGTTTCAACAATAATAGTGTTAATGCCATTTATGGTTAGTAGTTGGAAAGGGGCGTGACTTACAAGGAACAGGGTATGGTATGGAAAATGTTTGTGATATGGCCAAAGGTATGCTTATAAGGTTCTTAAAAAATGATAAAAGGGGCTAGTTCTAAGGTTAGTATCCGCATTTCGAATGGGTTAAGCTTTGGAAATAAGCTTAAAGTGAAAATGTGTACCTATGGTATCATATGATAGATTTTAATGGTGTAGATATATCGATGGTAATATCTACTGTTGATATTTATTTCACTACCCAAAGATACACAGGAAAATGAATTTTGGCAACTAGTAGAGTTTTTTAAAAGGAGCCTATATCTACAATGAGGAAAAAGGTAAGGAAAGATCTACGTCTAAGAATGATTCCCCCGATGAAACTAGAGGGTAAAACAAACTTTTACAACCAGTGGATAAGCTTACACCCTGCAAATATCAACAATAGATATTTAAAGAGAAAGTTGATCTACGATGCATAATGATTCCGCTCGGGGAGCATGAGAAAAGAAATTTGAGTCGAGAGTTAGCAAAAAAGTGTACATCTTGCATAAATCAACAATGAGAATTGATGTTTGCAGAGATCAACGTCTGGAAAGGATTCTACTGATAAAATATGCACAAACTAATAAGATTTTAAAATCAACAGAATGTGTTAAAGAGCCTGCTAATTCAAAGGTGGATATTTAAGAATGGTGAGATCAACGGTCAAGGGAGATTCCACTATTTCAAGATGTGTGGAAAAAATCATAAGGCGGCTGAGCAGAATATGTTAAAGGATGGAGTCAATTGATGGTTGACATTGATATTCATCAAGATTGAGGGTTGATATTGATTCCACTGAGAAAAATAATCATGGTAGATGTACAATTGGAGTTGAGAGGAATGTGTAAAGGGTTAAATTGATCAAATGATACGATATATGTGGGGAATAAGATCAAGGGGCTATAAAAGATCCACTGATGAAAGATACACATTGTTTTACCTTCTGTATTATAGTGGAAATCCAAATTCATGAGGATCTATGGTGGACAATAAAGAGCTAATGAATCTACGACGGTGAAGGGATCTGCTGTTGAGAAGTGTAGGGAAGATAAAGACAATTAAGGTAGCGGGATTAAAAATGCAAGTTTGACCAATTATTAAGATCGGCAATTCAAGGTAAAGAGGGAAAAGATCTACATATAAGAAAATTTTCACGTCAGAGAGTTGCATCAAAGACATTGGAGGATTTTATTTTATAAAATACTATAAAAGGTAAAGCACATGGATGAAAATTATTTGTATTTTGTGCATTGGCAGAAGAAATATCTATTTGCATGGGAGAAGTTAGCTCAGAAATATTATCATCTACCTGTTAGTTTACTAGGTAGGATGCTTTTTACCTGCCCAAAAAGTATTTAAGTATGGACAGTGGAGGGGAAATAGAGCCTCAAGTCCTAGAATTCCAGAAAATTGAAGACACGGATAGTGAGTTTTTTGATTCTATGTTTTCCTTTGGCTTTATTAACGAGTTAAAAACAAAGATTAAAATATTTGTTGACCATGGTACATACCTACATGGTGTTTTTAGGTCCCATTTTCACATTTTCTGTTTTGAGCACCCTAATTTTTTTAGATTTTGTTGAGTGGTGTGCATGAACAATTATTTGTCTGAAAAATTGATTATGGACTCGACCAAGAATTTTTTTTGTGTCATGTCAATGCCTTATTTTTCTGGGATTTAGTCACCGTTAAGGATCATGCTCAAAATACCTTAAACTTAGTAGTGACTACTAAGAATAGGGTGGCAGAGATGAGACTAAATTTATAAAAACTTCTTGTACCACATAAATGATTCACTTACATAAAAAAAAATAGAGAGGTCATCTACGGTGATTTACTAAAGTCTACTTTTAAGGTTTCTAGGATGTAATCAACCAAGAAAAATATTGAAAATCAATTAAGGAAAGAAAGGTTGGAGAGTAAAGTATAACAACAACAAATCAAGAATCTCCAGGGAGATTTGTTGACTGTTGATGGTGAAACTAATAGGGGAGAAACTACTTAGAAGCTCCTTGGAAAAAATGAAAGTACAATCCAATTGTTGAAGAAAAAGATAAAAATCCCTGGTACACAACGTATTCAAGCTTCAGAGTTAACTGAGATAGAGAAAGAAAAATAAACATTGAATAATGAGTTAAATGATTGCAAAGCTAATATTTTGAATTTTTCTAAGGAGAAAAAGGAGTGGGAAAACGAGAAATTGGTTTTAATAGATAATGAAAAGGTTCTTAAGAAAAAACAAAGTGTTTTGGAAAAAGAAATAGAAGAGAGAAATAAAGAGGATGAAGTATAGTTAATTTCACCAGTTGCACCTTCAAAAATAAATGAAGAACCAATTATGCAAGCCATGTCCTAGTTGAGTTTAAGAGATTTATAAATTGCTGGTCTTAAAAATCAAAACAAAACGCTGGAGAACGAAGCTTTAAATAAGGAAGTGGGAAGGAAATCCATCGAAAATAAGTATAAAGACCTTCTAGATAAAAATAACAAATTGATGAAGCAAATGACTAGACAATTGCTACTATAAGGAGCAAAACATATCATCTGGGATATGATTATAACAGAAGCTAGGAAGCTTAGGACTTATTTAAATTACATCTTGGATAACGAAATTGTTATATAAGTTTCCAAACAAAGATGTACAAAAATGAAGGAGACTTTAAATAAGAATCCTATAGATACAACAAAAAATGTTGAAATATTGTAACTTGAAAGGATATTCTAAATGTATTTTACTGATGTAACCCAAGGGAGATGTCATTATTCCTCCACCGGAATGTTACTATTGTAATTGGTCATCATAGAGTAATGAGGTAAATCCTCCTTTGTAAGTCGGTTCATTAGTACCCCAATGAATAATATAAAATACTATCTTCAGTATTCATAGGTGAAGTCGGTTGAGAAAGTTTATTGGGGCCAACTTGTCTAGGATAAAATTCAATTGACATAATGTGTATAAATAAAGGAGTTGTGTTCCTCATTATAACATAGACTCACTCACTTGTGTAGTAAGTACATAGGAGAGAGAGACACAAAACAACAAGGAAGAGAATACCTATTTTGGTTATATCTTATACATAGGATGTTTTGCTAGGTTTTCTTCCCCTTGAGGGTTTCCAGGGATAAGTATTGTGTCTATCTTGTGATTGTGTTTCTTTCAGTGATTCTTCATATGATACTTTTGTGAATTTGGATTAAACACTAATGATATCTAGTATAGCATATGGAATCTTAACATGGTATTAGAGCTAGCCTAAATATGACAGATTTCACAAGGTGAAACTCTCTCTCCTCTCCCTCAAGAAGAAATTAGGGTTTCTGCAAAGTTTGTAATTTGGAATATATGATTTGATAGAAAGTTCTTCCTCCATAGAGAGCATCTATTGATCCCAAGATATAATTTTTTGGGTGGTTGAATCTCTAGGAAGGGAAAACCCTAGTTTGGCCATGAACTAGAAAATTGCATAAAGCCTGAACCCGAAATTCTACAGAAGCTACAAGCTTGCAAGAAATTTTTGAAGGGTAAATATATGGGATCTCCAAAAATCAGTTCTACCAACAAACTCGCCTTAGTCAAGTGCATCTCCTGGTAAGGTCATATTTTCATTTTGAGAAATTCCATCTATTAGTGACCTATTAGATAGTATGGCCCCAAGCACTAAACTTGAGGATAGCATGGAAGCAATAGAAAATGTCCTAGCATGGAAGTATAGGCTTAGTGTCATTCTGGAAGAGAATGGACTTGTACTAGTACAAAATGAGGAATTAGCTACTACATGACTAAAAATTCTAGTATCCACAAGTTTTTCAAGTGATTTACTACTAAATATGAGCAATTTTGATTGACCCAACTATAAACAACTAAAATTAACAACTAATTTAGTCACCAGTTAACAAATATGACTAGATAATAAGTGGCCAAGTTAAAAATGACTAACATAAATGACCAATTTAGTCACGACATAAAAAATGACTAGCTAGAAGAATATGAATTAGCCATTTATGTAAGTAATTTTTTATTGTCACTCCAACAATGGAAAATTGAAATTTTGGTGATGAAGTTTTACAGTTTACTAAATTTTGACACTATAGATAGATTCTCTCTAGATCCATCTGTTGTGTAAAAGTTTAGTAAATTGTAACATTGTAGATGAATTTGTGTCACAAAGGGTATTTGATGAATTAATCCTAATTAACATAACCCATATAAGTTAATTTGTGTAGGGTAAGTAAAATAAAATGCTAACCATATTGCTACATTCAATATCCCTTGCCATTTTGTATACCTTATAAGGTTAATAAAGTGAGATATAGACCACCGAAGTTAGACCTAGTACTATAGTATAATTCTTACTTCGAGGAGGCTATGTATATGTTTGATAGCATATCAATACCACACTAATCAATCAATACTGAGGATATACATATATAGAAAACCTCTACTACATCGAACCACATCTAGACATCTATGGAGTTAAATAACACTAGCAAGATACATTTTCTTAAAAAAATCTATCCACAAAATATATAAATATATTAAATACTATATAGTTACAAAACACACCATATATAAAATTATAAAACATAT